>JAZGTK010010307.1:0-16500 GCA_036877625.1 Ambastaia sidthimunki | reverse complement strand
TATACTCTATATACTATATACTCTACGTAACTATATATTCAACTATATACTCTATATACTATATACTCTACATAACTATATATTCAACTATATACTCTATATAATATATACGTGTTCCTGTAGCTCAACTGGTGGAGCATTGCGTTAGCAGCGCAAAGGTTGTGGGTTCGATCCCAGGGAATACAAGTACTGATAAAAATGTATACCTTGAATTTACTGTAAGTCGCTTTGGATAAAGGCATCTGCCAAATGAATAAATGTAAAATGTAAACGTAAAATATACTCAAACTATATACTGTGCTCCAAACAGTGACTGTGTTGAAATGAAGTGAAGAGAGGGGAGCAAGCAAAATGACTTAATCACAATGTGACTAATTGAATTTCACAGTCAATTAATCCATAAATGTTTGAAAATATAAGACATAAAGTATGAGAAGCAGTGATGCGGTGATGTATATTTACTATGCTAAACCTAAAGTATAGTTTGCACTATACTAAATTCTAAAGCACTGCTTTTCCTAACTGCTTGTGTCCAGTAAACTCAGTATTTAGAGTTATTTTATGCGTTTCTCTCAGTCACTCACTCGAAGCTGCCAAATTATGCAATGTCAACAAGTACTTGTTGTGTGGCATGCCCTCATCCTCAAAAGCCATAATCAAAACTATGTAGGTTAAAGAAATGTTAATAGATTATTTTCAAGGTCATTTTTGGCTTCTTTTTGTATGATAAACTTTTCTGGCACTATGTTGGTTTGCCACTTGATCTCCAGTGTACATTTTTGGTCCTGAAAGCATGTAAATGTTGTTTATCAAAAGTTAAATCCATAATAATATCATGTAAATAATAGCAATAGAAAGTGAGGACTTTACCACGACAGAAGACAGTAAACAGTCATTAATAACACATGTATGTGTCAGCAGCAAGCCACAGTATGTAAAACAGCCTCATCCGAATGACATCTATTCTAGCAGGAGCAACAGCTGAATGGTGCATGTTCCACCTGTAGGGTTAATATTATAAACATTCAATGACAGCTTCTGCTTACAGACTCCAAAACAACCCAGAATATTTGTTCCAGTCAGGAGCTGAGAAGTGCTGCGTTCTTCACCTCTAATAAGAACATCTTTCAGCGTGAAACACACATCTGTGTATGTGCAGATTGATCCTTATGCAGTCTGAGGAAAAGAAGTGAACTAGACAAAGAAAACACATCTTACATGAATTATTACTGTGCATTTCACCTTGCAGGTTTTCTCCTTTCTAAGCTGAAGAAACTGCTTTCTTTCTCTAAAGCCTGAGGAACATCTGGTCCAATAATTCTTGATTTCTTAAGAACAGTCAAATAGTTCAATGTAAACGTCTAAATCAAAACTTCTCTCAGAGTCCAAAAACACATTTATTCTTAGCAAGTAGCAAAAACACCTTGTCCCAAAAACACTGAATTTCAGATGTTAGAGATTCAATACATCATATATGACCATCCACATGAAGATATAAATAACACCTACTGTATACAGTGTTCAACAAGGCCCAATAACAATACGGTGATATGAAGAAAGCAGGATATAAGCTTTTATTGCTAAACACTAGAAGAATAAGATGCTATTACACCAGTTAATGGTTTAAACTACTTTAAACTAAATGTTGTTTAACATTATGGTATGACCTCTTTAAATGAGATGTTATGTCATGTTAAAATGTCATGTTAGCATTGCATATTATTCTGCAATCACAGATTAAGTTCAAACATGCCTTCACTTAAGTAAATACACTTAATAATTTAAATACACTTAAACACACTTAATTACTTTGCCCAACAGTCTAATGCAGTACTGAGAACAATACTGTAGGCTTTGGCTTGGTGTCATATTTTTAATAACCTTCATTTGAGCAGTTCTGACACCACTTCCTTGTCCTAACCTGTATTTGACTGCTCTGACCCTAATTGTACATCACCCTCCACAGGGAGAACTGCTGGAGGTCAGCCAGCCTGTGAATCTTAAATTACAAACGACCTTCAAATGTACCGCAGCATCCACACAGACTACATGCTGCTGTACAATGTAGTTCTGGATTGGGATAGTAACACGTATCTAATCTCTCCCACAGGCAATCGGACACTGGGTGTATTAAACTTTGGGATGCTCAATCCTGCCCAAATCTGGGGCACTGGTGTAGCTGAGACGTGGACAGCCGTGACAGATTTAAAAATAAAAGATTAAATGTGAGTGAGAGGGAAAGCACACACCAAACATTCTCATACACAGCCCACACACACACACACACACACTAGATTTAATACCCACAATAGAGGCTCAATACAATCAGGGTTGGAAATAAATGTAAACCTGCTGCTGATAGTTTTATGCATGGCAATCACGGTATACCGCACTTCTGTGTTGAGGTGGCAAATAAAATTGGAGAATGTGCTGAGTTTGCGATTCTTAATGGAAATTCTTCCCAAAATGGACTGAAATACAGTAAAGTACTTAAGACTTCAGTCATAGATCAACGTGACAAAACTGCATGCCTGAAAGCTTTTAATTACAAGTTTGTTTTTCTGTAAGGCTCTCAGAGGAATTTATTATTGCTCACAGGTGGCTCTTTCATAACTTAAAGGCCATAATGGAGTTCTCAGTTATTTTTCATTTAAAAGTATCAACTTTCAGTTTCTCCCACAATTTCTTAAAAGAAAAACTAAATCGGACAATTGGATGAATAAGTTTGACTTTTGAACACAGATTTTAGCATCTTGGTAAATCTGGACACAGTTTGAGACATTGTTAAGATCTCAAGAAAAACATTTATATAGTAGGAGACTCAGATTAATCTATTTTAATTGAGAAGAACCAACTGAGATATCAAGCTAGTCAAAGCTATCAAGCTATCAAGATAGTCAAAGCCCCACTCTGACTGTGTGATGAGCTCTATGATGACAATGACATGACATTTCGGAAAGAAACACCATCACAAATCACAAATCCTGAGTTATGTATAGAAGAGTCAGAGAGACATAATAGAGCAGGATGCACAGAGATTGTGTTTGTGTAGATGAAAGGTCACAGGAGAGAACGAGTGAGTTAGAAAGAGCTGGAAAATGAAACAGGAAGAGGGACTTGGCCTCAGAAAGTTCCAGCATGCTCACAGTGTCACAGCGTGGTAACCCGAGTGCAAGAGAGATATAGTGCTGAATCAGATGCCATCACTGAAGGTGACCCTCCATCATTCCCCTCTGCTTTCTGTTTCCTAGTCGCCATCTTCCTCCATTTTCTCTCTTTTCTTTAACTCCACCTCCTCTGCCTTTCACCAGTTGATCATTCCCTCCTTCTTGCCCCTCTGTTTCCTCCCTCATCCTTCTTTTCTCTCCTTTGCTCCTCTCCTCCACACCACTTGACATCGATCCTTGTATCTCCTTCCCTTAACAAAAGTGCAGCCTCTAGCTCAAAGCTGTGTGGGGTTCTCCTCTAACAATTATACAGCAACAAACTTTATTCTATACCCCGCTATCAATATTCATACAGTGGAGACCGATCCATCACAGCTCTGATTTATATTTGGTGTTGTTCCAAGCAACAGACAAGTCAAGGTCCATTAGATCTGGATAATGAAGCGAGAGAGACTATGGTTCAGGTATTGACTTTTAGGTTAAACAGTAGGAAGACAGAGAACAATACAATCTCGGTTGTGCTGCACTTCACTTAACCATGTTGAGATGTGTTTAAACCATTTAGGTCATTGATTCGATTGTTGTGGTAGCCTGTAGCATGTTTTTCTGCTTCTGACCTTAGCTGTAAAGGAATGTTGTCCTGTGTAATTTAATTTTTTTGTTTAAATGATTAGTTCACCTGAAAATGTAAATGATGTAATCTGCTTTATCATGTTGTATCAAAATGCATGACTCTGTTTTCTGTGGAACATGCACAATTTCTTTGCTATTGACTTTAAACCTGGCTTGATGCAGGTTCTGAGACTGATTTCCGAGGTTATATATTGTACACAAAGGCTACTGTATGGCTTTTAAAGATTTTGTCTTTAAAAAAGTAGTCTATGTTTTGTTTTTAGCTTGATAGCCCCTTGGTCACTGTAAGCTTTTGTTTAAAGGAAAAACAGCGTTAACATTTTTCAAACTTCTGTTCTACAAACGTCACAAAGGTTTCAAACAAGTTTCAGATTTACTTTTTCTGAGGGTAAGTAAATAACATTTTTATTTTTGGGTAAACTAATCCTTTAAGGAATACATTTAAACGTTTATTGTTGCCTTTAGACTTGCAACTGGACAACACGTTCTTCTTGAACGACCTTCACAATTTCTCAAAGTAATAAGACTGGCTGCTATAGATTCAAACAGCTGTCTGAGACTGATTGATGGAATTGGAACAGATTAGCAGACAGATTGCGCTGGCCTTGTAATGCAAACGGTGAGTTCACAGAAACTGAATTGTCTTGCTGTGTTGTCCTACACCGGCAGGGGTAAACTGCAGTGTCTGTTTTCCACACATCTCCCTCTCCTTCAAACACACCTTTAACACATCACCTTGAATATGCATGAAGTGAGGTGTAGACTGTGCATATAATCACACAATTAACAACCACACACAATACATGCTCAGAATCATCTCATTAAACCAGATATGAACCCAATAATCAAGATCCAGCTCAGAAACATTTCAACAGCATTATTGAAATGATTATAAATAATTGGTCTTTATAAAGTCTTGGTATATATATGGCATACATGTGGCATACAATATACATGTTCACACTCACATGGGATTCAGACACAGGGGGTAATATTGCAATTGTTGCTTTATTTTGATCTCTCTCTCTTTTTTTCTCAGACTTAATGAATGATTCATAACAGTAGGATAACCTTGACTGCTCTCTGAGCCTACAGCAATGCACTTCTGTGAAGTCTGGGTCACAACATTTATTATTTCAAAATCACATCAGGAAAGACACACACAGACACACAACTCCAGCATTTCTCTGCCTATTACTAGTATCTCTCTCTCTCTCTCTCTCTCTCTATATATATATATATATATATATACATATATATAATCATATAATTTATTATTTCAATAATATATATAATCATATAATCATCATATATGTGACAAAGCAACAAACTGACACATGCACAGCATTAAGAATGCTGTCTGAAAATGTTTGCTTTGATAAAAAGCAAGCAAACAAACACAAAACAAAAACATTCAATTTGAGTACGTCAAAATAACTCTTGCAATGCAAAACAGATAAAGGGAAATATTTTCATTTATAAGTAAATAATTGTTATTTATGAACAAATAAATAACGTGTAAATGATCAACGTATATTAACGCATATTAGGCTTAATATTCAGTACAATACTAAGTTTTGATAAATCAAAATTAATCAGAACTAACATAACTAGTAAGTTCAACTATTGTATCTGGCAACCTCTAAGCATCGTCTCTCCCACACCCACATTTATAGTACAAACACACATTTATAGTACAAACACACATTTATAGTACAGCACCGATATAGAAAAAACTCACCTGCATTGTCGCTGACATACACACATTCTCTTCAAACAACTGAGACGCTCGAATAACATCCGTTTAAACGCGTCTATATACATTGGTCCGGCAAAAACTAGATTTGACCGCAACGGCCAAATTCCTGAAAAAATAAACAATTGAAAATTATTTGTAAGGATGCTGCGAGATTTCTAACTTAGCACGACTTTAAATCTCTGTGCACGTAGAGAGCGCTATCTGTACGCTTATGAGCAGCGCAGATGAGATGCGCATGCCAGACGGTGTATTTGGACACTGTGGTGTGCAGCTGGGAACGGGACCCGTAATGAGAGGGATAAGAGATGAAAAAAACATGGGAGGGAAAACTGCACATCGGACAGCGCGTTTTGCACTTGGTTGTAGACACTCCAAAACGATACTGACTGCCACGGGATTGTGTCTCATGAGTCAGTGGCAACTTATACTATGAACAAACTAAACATCTTTTTGCATTTTTTGGTAAACGCACCATGAGTGATTTTCACACAGCAACACGTCTATTTGGAATCAATGACAGACTGATCGGAACCCAGATCTTACCTTCATGGTTATCGCTTTCTCCCTATTGTGTGTCCTGGGAATTGTTTAATCCGCATATTTGACTTTCTTGAGCAAATGCGTTGATCAGTTACGTTACAGCGGTTATGCTGAGAAGGGAACGACGACTGTATCGATTATGAACTAGAGGACAGTGGCACGGATGTCCGGTGCGTCTCACGGCGTCTGTGAAGGCATGCTGCGGGAAAGCGATGCATGTCACCGGTCCAAAACGCGTCTGGCGCACTGGCGTATAGTTTAATATTCCCAGGCGTAAGCAATAAAGAAGAAACACTGTAATAAATGTTAGATGGAGGGGAGGGAAAGAAATAGGGGAGAAGAACCGCCCCTTGTGTAAACGAACTAGGTAGTTTAGCAGTTTCGTAAAAAAACGTTTCTCAGGTCAAGGGAGAGAAATGCGGGCAGGTGAAACGGAGGATTTGGGTGGGAATTGAGTTTGGGAAAACTACGTGGATATGCATTCACTTTGGCCACTCTCCATCTGCATAAATAAATATGAAAATAGTCTGTGGGCATAGTCTAATAAAATTTGGCAGGTAGATAAGAGTTTTCAGAGCCCCTGGGTACAGAAGAGGCCCAGTTAGCCATGTTTTAACTGCATTTTAAACTAACAAAAAACATGCTTGCTATAATTAAACCATGGTAACCACAAATTAACCATGGTTTTGTCACAGCAACGATATTTTAACAATGGTATTTGTAGTAAATGTGTGGTTATTCAGATGTTAATCAATGCGCCCAAAAACAGGTTACTACACTTTTAATATAATAAAACTATCATTAATTTTCATAAGGGAGGTTCTTGCCTTAGTCTTTGATACTTTTCCAACGCAAATCTTCAACCCAACTTCACCAGCAAAATACAGAAGACATATTAAATATGTTATGTGTATATGGTATGTTTTATGTGTTTGTGGAAGTACTCATTTGTTAAATATAATAATAATAATTATAATTTAGTCAAATGTTTTTGAATATATTAATCTCATCTCACTAAATTTACCTACATTTGGGGTCACTTGAAGGTGTTAATAAATACTATGACAATTTCTTAATAATAAAACAACAAAAAAAGTAATTTTATAATAATAAATTTTAAATAAATTATGCAAAGTTTGTACTTATACTCTCAAGAATATTAAAAAGAACAGAAATTGTACGCGTCCTGTCTTGTCTTGTGGGAACTGTAGTTTTTTTAACCTGCAGATATGGAAATGTGGTGTCAGTAAAACTACATTTACCAGCGATTACAACACACAACAAACATGGCGTCGCGGGAGTCGCATCGGGAACGTAAATCAGTGAAGAGTGATGTTATTCAAGAAAAACAAAAAATTTGCTCCAATATCTTTCGGCTTTAGTAAAACACTGAGCAAGATTAAATCATGGAAGGCAGAAGAGAAAGATTACTTGGTTGAAGTTGAAGGGAAAGAATTAAATAGGTGAGTTGAAGGCTAATTTTAGCTTAATTGGCACATAGTCTAATTGAAATCAATATAAAATTGTGTTTAGTTTGGATCGTGTGAAATGTTGTTCATGATAAAGTGAACTACACCTCTAAATACCATAATATTACTATCTAATACTGTCATTGTGCTATGACACTGCTTCAGTGCTTTTTTAAAGGGTAAAATGCTAGGTTATAAAACATGGTGGTCAGATATGTGTAATACTTTAGCCCTAATTTCTGATGTGATGCCTGTCATTTAATGTAGCACGTATACAACTCTCATAAATCAATTTAATTGAGGGTTGGGTTTCTTAGTGGTTAAAGATCTGTGCTGTCAAGCCAAAGGTTGCAGGTTCAAACCCCATACAGCATAATTTGTTCCCTTCTGTCTTTGTGCTCTTGAGCAACTAATTTTACCACAGAGGGGCTGTTTTATTGTAGTATAACTATAATGTAAGTCACTTCTGTATAGAAAAGATATGCTACAGTACAATATATAAATACTAATGTAATGAAGGAATTCTGTTTGAATCTTATCTGTTTCCTTTGTTTTGCAGAGTCTCAAAAGCATCAGGAGAGAATGGCCCACAGTCAGATCCAAACCTCTCTATTCCTCTTCTTATGCAGAATCAGGCCCCTCATGGCTTTGAGGACGGAGACAAGATCAACGTGGAGTTGCGTCCAGAGTCTGTAAGTCTCGCTCTGTGATGGAAAGACAGACGGCAGTCATGCGCCTGCATTAAATGTATCATTCTCATCCTCTGCATGAAATTGAGCTTTTTATTGTTAAATTATAACTGAAAGGCTTTTGTGAATACCATGCCTCCTGAGAAACAGTCCTCCAATCTTGCAGACAGATGCTTGATGAGATTTGTGAAGATTGCATTTTAGGTTTAACAGTGCTGGTTTACCATAGCAAATGTATTGAATTAAGTGAAAGAAAATCTTTGCATTAATCAGGTAAAGCAGAGTAGACTCAGAGTAGAGATTATGTGTGGGAGTGAGCGGGAGGTTATAAGGCAGGATGAGAGGGCTGTGTGCTGAACTCTTGTAGACTTTCTACAGGGGAACAAAATAGGGATTTAGTTTAGTGTTTAGATAACACAGACTACAGTGGCAGATACCATCTTAGAAGACGTGTGTCTGTGTGTGTGTTTACGGACATTTGCATGTCTGATTATGGTTATGTACAGTACTGGTGCATCTGAATAGATTTTAGAGGAAAGAAGTTGTCTCTGGTTAGCCATGTTTTCTCATTGGCTGCTCCCACATTTCTTTATTTTTATGCTGTATACAAAGCAAAGGGTAACAGAGACTGGTGTGATTCCCAGGACAGCGATTTTAATGTTACGTCAGGTAAGAGGAACATTCTATATGTGAACATTAAAGAATAGCTCATGAAACAGTTCATTCAGTCACACTTGACCCCTATAAAGAGTTTGTTTGTGCTGTTGGAGGTGTCAGTCTGTAGAATGTTCATTTTGAAGAAAAATGGCTGTCATCAATACAGATACAGCCAATACAGATACTGTGTAGTGCAGAATGAGTCATCAATTTATTAGGTCTGTTTTCACAGAGAAGAGACAGACTGTAAATCTTCAATGCATGTGTCATTTATCCTCTTAATATAAGATAATTAATAATTATATAAAAATTAGAAAATAATTTGAAAAATGCTGTTTAAAATGGTTTCAGACTCAATTTAGCATGTCACACCAGAAGCATTTAATTCCAGTCATCGTTTAAAAAAATCTTGGATTTGTAGGGAAAGTTTAGTCTGAATTGAAATGTATTTTTTCTAAGTCATTAGTGTTCAGTGTGTGTTCTGTCAACTGTTTCCATGTAAAGGTGCCAAATGTGATGTCAGCACAGTGCAGTACAAGGTCATTGCACATGCTGTTGTGTGTGTGTGTGTGTGTGTGTGTGTGTGTGTGTGTGTGTGCATGCGTGCGTTTATGTGTGTGTAGGATAAGGGAGTGTCTTAATGACATGAGTGATGAGGAATTCCACTGCCACATCCAAACAGCTTACACTGCATAGTCTCTCTGTTTCTCACCTCCAGTGTCACTCTTCCATAGTGCAAGTCCATCACTTGTAGATCATTGTGTGAGAGCACAAGCCATGACTTGATTAGTTTAACACACCTCAGATTCATTATGAGGGAATTTTGCATGTCAAACAGCCTGTTTATTCAAATGTACAAGACTGGAATATTTCATCCAATTATCACCTCCTCTGCAGGTGTAGTTGAGTTTCTAATTAGCGTTATGTTTATCAGTTTCTAAATGTGCTCTTGAATGCTTTGTTTTGAAGTCTGTAAGCTTGTATTTGATGTTTAAGGCTGGTGTGTAGTAAATGGAGAGCTGATGTTTCAGTCAACAGATGCGGACTATGAATGTGTTTCCGTGGAGGCTTATGGGATGGCGATGCTGAAAGGAATGGGCTGAAAAGCGGGAGAGGGAATCGGGCAAACATTTAAACAGTAAGGATCTCTCTTTCTTTTTACTCACTGGTCATGACCAGTTTGTCCAGAGACGCTTAAAAAGTATTTAAATGGCTTAAAACTGCACTATGTGAGGTTTTTCGGGGTTTTTTCTTAGAAATAAAAATCAGGGAACAAAACCATGTTTGTGCATTTATTCAAGCTCTTGGGTCAAATTTGAACTTTTCTGTCATAACATTATTCATGTTAGAAATGCCTCAAAATAGATTTTGTGCTGTTTTGTCTTTGACCTCTGCAGTATCCTCATACTTTCAACAGTACTTTGTGTGATAGATGCATTCTGATGATGAATCATGTACCCTCTCTGGATGTATTTTCTGCTCATGTTTGCTTGTGCTGGGATTATTGTACTACCTGGAAACATTAATGATGAGAGATTGTTTTTATGTTGAATGCAAAGACTTATTTCAGAAATAACAATGGCAATCCTTGGCACAGACTTGCTGTACACTTTTTAATCTTGTGTTCCAAGTGTTCATCTGTTCAAATGTATGAACATGAAAACAATCAGACTGCTCTTTCTGAGGGGCGGGGTCTGCCTCATGCATATCAGCAGTGAGTTTTAGGTTTTCTTAGTAACTATTTTTGTATTTCATGTACAAACAAAAGTTGCACTTTAAATAATCATCAAAGTGTTTATGATGGGCAGAATTTTACAATGTTCCCTCAATATACAGTGCCTTGTAAAAGTCCTCACCTCAAAAATGACAATTTATTGAACACTTGTTTGAAAAGTAATGTAACATTTTTGCATTACCAGCATTACTGATAACGAAAACGAACTAAATACCTCATTACTGTGTGTGAAAGGTAGACTATTAGTTATGCATTAAACAGTGCCGTTTTCTTATATCACTTTGTTAAAGGCGCTCTGTCTGTCTTTTAAATCAGATTTTAACACCTGCACAACAAGAGAAAGAGAAGCCATACAATACAGATGAATATAATGAAACTTAACATGCTGTGTTTAAATTGTCTTTCTTACTCTCTAAATGATGGACAGCCTTTGAAATCATCTGTCAATGTTTTATTGTTCAAATTCTGTATGACAGAAGTAGTTTGGTTAATACAAACCCCACATCCTGTTTTTATATTGTTTTGATGTCTTTATAGTTCTTTGTCAAATGACAACTGAAAACTTTTTTCTGTTTTTCATCAGAGATGTCAGGCCCATAGAGCATCAGTTAAGCCCTAAAGAACTGGGTTTAGGTGCCGATCGCAGTAATAGGGGGTTATACTGGTAATGAGTGATTTATCTATTAATATTTGACTCTTTAAGATCACTGGCTTTAGTCAATAATCATGCACATTTTGTTGGTTAAAAGAAGTGTTTTAGCTCCCCCTTGTGTCAGTGACAAAATAATGTTGATTGTCATTGTCCAAACATGTAATATTCTGTGGTTAAAATGTAATGAAAGCACATTTAATTGCAGCAATGTTATGTTTGTTTGACCAACATTAAATAAACATACATTTCTACTATTCCTTTACATGACTGTGCTTTACTACATACTTTTAAACCATATAGTTTGTTGTGCTGGAGAAAAAAATGAGTTGTGTATTAGTATTTCGACTAGCATAAAACACCTCTTGTTAATTCTGTCTCTTGTTCTCTCACTCATCTCTTCACAGATTGAGGGAGTGAATCCAGATAATGCCAGAGTTGTAGTCAAACTTGCTATTCACAGCAAGGCAGTGACCATCATTCAGCACTCCTTAAAACTAGTCACTCGCAAAGAGTATGAAAATTACAGCAAAGACCTGAGTAAGCAATGCTCATCTGTTACTGTACAGCTTTGTACATTAATTCTTTTCAAGTGTTTTGCTGGTTTTCTTAATAATTCTGTCTGAACTGTTGTACACTTGAATATACTGATTGAGTGAGAAATAATTTAGGTGTGATTAGATTGAATTGTAACTGTGATGTTATTGGTAAATATTTTCCCCTGCTCATATAGTCTTTGTTATGCAGAAAAAGGTAAGTTCTTTTAGAGGCATTGTGATGTAGAATAATGTGCACTGATCATAAAAATAAGTAAAAAGGGTCAATACTGTTTGCATGGAGTCTGTAAATTGACTGAAAACAGGGAAAGGAAGAACCTGGTTGAATGTGTTTGAAGGTGCTATTGTAAAACTAGTTTACACACACATTCATTAAACAAACTAAAGATATTTTTAACTGCTGGTTTTTATGTGTGTACTCCCTCTTTGATATACTAGTAATACTAGGGAAATTGATTTACTAAATACAGTGAAAAGTTATATTTATCTTTGTCTATCAGGTCGTCTTAGTAAAGCTCACAAAGACAAGGAGAAAGAAAAGGAGCAAGAACAGAGGTTAAACGGCAAAGACGAGAGAGGGAAAACAGAAAGAAACAGAGAGAAGGAAAGAAATCGAGATCAGAGGAAAAGGAAACACAAAGAATCAAGTGCAGACAGGTAAGAAAATGCATCTGTACAAAAATGAATTGAAATTGTGGCAGTGAGATCTTATAAAATCAACAAAGCTGTCTACAACTTGATAGGTCAAGTTTTCTGTCTGGTGTCAAATACAGTATAAAGATGTGGAAAAAAATATACTAGTTGACACATTTCTACCATCACACAATATATACTGGCATACCACTCAGCCATATTTAGTCTTTTTTTGTTTTAATTTTTAAACTTTGTCTTCCATCTTCCAGAGAGAAACTTCCACCATGGCTCCAAAGTGACCTTTGTGTGCGTTTCATAGATGCAGCATTTAAAGGAGGCAAATACTACAACTCAAAGGTAACTCAAAGCAAACTGGTAGAAGCTGTTTAATTAGCATCGTTTAGCATAGGCGCGGTTATTAAATTAGTTTTCTGCGTTCAGATGAGAGTTGAAGACGTTCTGACACCCTGCACCTGTGTGTGTCACACAGAGGAAGGAAAACTGGACGGTAAGAGCACATTTATCAGTAAAGGTGCAATTTCACAGATGCTTTTGATAACTAATTTTAACTAATTAGTTAATTATTAAGTTAATTAAACTAATTAGATAACTAATTATAGATAATAATTAATTTTAAAGTAATGTACTTATTTGTCTTGATCAGATGTAGAGCAGAAGATGCTGGAGACCATCGTACCTAAGAATGACTCCATTACATT
Source organism: Ambastaia sidthimunki (assembly GCA_036877625.1). NCBI lineage: Eukaryota > Metazoa > Chordata > Actinopteri > Cypriniformes > Botiidae > Ambastaia > Ambastaia sidthimunki. The sequence goes on along the minus strand of JAZGTK010010307.1, from coordinate 3,293 downwards.
ACTACATTATGGTAGTTCTTGGAGAACACAGGGGACAGGTATATGGATTGGCTTGCTTGTATTCTGTTGTATACAACAGGACTCTATAGTGGGTTCCCTATCTAGACAGCATTTGTAGACATTTGCTCAAAATATAAAGGCTTTCCCAAACAGTAGGAAACAACATTTTGCAGCCCTGTAAGATTCCAGCGTAGCATTTCATGTATCTTTCATAAGTCATTCCCAGAATGCATTGCAACAAGCTCAGTAACATTTATTTAGATAACTACATTGTATATTTAGTACTGAAAAATACAGATTAAAAATAGTTCCATCTTTCAGCTGTTACACTCTGCAATGCATTTTGGCTGCAGAAGCATAATGTATTTCACACATATGGTTGTCTTGCAGGTGGGCTGCGTCCTGAAGCGAGACAGAGAAGTGTAAAGCTATGGTTCAACTAGAACGTTATGAGAAGCAGGTGTTCACTTCTGAATATGATGCTATCTGTCATTATGTGGATGGAGTAGAGCACTGAGCAGCCAGCTGACTGACACAACACACCTCTCATCTTCAACCCTGTTCTGACACCAACCCAAGCTGTGATTGGTTTCTTCTTCATGTCTAGTGACCAACATACCAAAAACTGTCAGTTTTTAATACAAACAAGACCTAATTTATTCTGTTAGTTGGTGGTGTTTTAAATGTAAGTTTAAACCTAAATGAAAATGGGAATGTCGATTGTTTTGTGGGATACAGATGGACAAAATCATTTAAATGACTGGAAACCATGGCAGCAACGCTTGCGTGTTTGGTCCTAAAAATGTAGGATCAATGAAAGACATGCCATATTTCCTTTTAGTGATAAAATGAAACTTATTTCTGCTTCTGATACTGACCTAGAGATAAAATATATTTTGTCTTTTCTGACCTGTTTGTTCTATAAAGAACAGAATATCTCACTGCCAGTTAATAAGAATCTAAGCACTTTCTCTTGAAACTGTGTCTGTATCAACTGAGTTGTTATAGAGATCAAAGATCCGGGTTGTTCATGTACAAAGTTATGCACAAGCCCCTTATTTCATTCAGATTATTTTTTATAATAAAATATTATGACTAAAGTTCCTATAATATTCCTATGACTTAATCTCTGAATTACTGAAACGTTCAAAAAATGTTAACCAAAATGTTTATTAACAAGGGAAGGACATATTCACAAATCTTTTGTTTATACACATGGTATATTAACAAATGAAGCTATGTCCAGAGGGAATTAAAAAAGGTCACTAAAGCATTCATTAACAGTTAATAAATGTACACAATACTAATCTGCAAGATTTTAGACACTGTTCCTGTTCAGTCGTCATCATCATCATCATCCTCCTCCAGGCGTCTGATGTTCTCAGCGTTTGCCCTGAGGACAGCTCCAGGACTGGGGTACGGTCTCTGCTGGAACAGGGGTCCTGCTGCTGTGGTGTCTGCCCCTGTCTTTGCCTCATTGTGTTTAGGGAGGCCGGTGGACCATGAGCCCCTAAAATTAGCAAAAGAAAATGTTTCATGTCCGTATTATACAGCTGTACATTGTTTTGGGCAATTCAATTTTTTTTTTATAATGTGGAAATGATAAAAGACAAATGTGTAAGACTGCATCTATAAACAAGTGAATCTCAGAAACCTATTATATAGTCACCCCAAAGATTTTATTTATCTCAGATAAAATGTTTTCATTTCTGATAGATTCCTAATTTTGAGGTAGAATGTAAAATGGACATGAGACTCAAACAGTCAGTAACAGATTGAAATACACTGAATGTAAACTAAATGGTTGTTACCTTGGAGCGTCGGAATAGGCGCTGGGATCCATGGGATCCATTTCCTCCTGCTGCTGTTTCCGATTTCCTCCTAGTTAGAGTATATACACAATATAGAGTTTATATATATACACATATATATACACATATATATATACACATATAGAGTTTGAGTTTAATAAAACTGGGTTCAGATATTTTCCATATTGCATGAGACTGTTCCTGATATATTACCTCTCTTTGATTTACTGTACGGTGCAATGTCATCTCTCCTCATACGTCTATCACGATCTCTGTCTCGATCCCTGTCTCTGTCCCAGTCTCGATCCCTGTCCCGTCCATCCTCTCTGTCTCGATCACGCTCTCTCTCTCTGTCTCTCTCCCTCTCTCTCTCAGGCTTCTCGTGGTGGTTGTCCCCTTTGTCGTGTCCAGTCTCACCTTGAAAGCAAAACACAAACATTTTCAGCAATTTTCCCCAAATAAATTAAAATAAAACTGTTTTCATGTTTCGTCTATGCAGTTCCACTCTAATAATGCCTTACCTTTCTGTTTCTTAACTGCCTTCGTGATAACAGCAGTAGGGTCATTAGGGGACAACCAGCTCACTAAGTCTGTTTCTACATTCCAGTAGTATGGAAGACCACTAGGAAAATATTGGGATGTTTTTTGATTAGTAGTGATTAAAACATTTGACATTTTTCACAGATGATCAGCATGATCACTTACCACACGGGGTCAAAAACTTTGTACCAATTGGTCGGTAAATTCTCAAGCCTTGTAGCCTCGTAGTCAACGTTGTTATCGTCATAGTCTTCAGCAATGATCTCCTCTTCGGCTTCTGATGCTGGTAATGTGATCATGAAATTAATAGTCGCTATGTATGTATCATGATCGTGTTACACTGTAAAATGCAAAACCTTGTCATGGTGCCTTACCGTGGTCAGACTTCTTCACGATGCCTCGTTTAGCCAGACGTGCAAGTAGAGCTGGAGGCAGAGGCATCTGCAGAAACAGCAAATCATCTCAGTTAGTGACCATTGAGTGGACGATTGTGTTGATCAGTCACACAATAACTGTTGTAGCACTATTTGAACACTGAGCTGGACCGAGTGTTGTTCTGTTCCACTGATAAAATATCACTTGCAGTTTTACATATTCAATTTTATTTATATAGCGCTTTTTACAATGTTACGTTGTTTCAACATATAAATATATAATGATGACTGCATATTTTACCTTTATGATGTCGAAAATGTTAGCTAATAGCTATCCAAATAACGTTTCATTGAAATGCGCAAAACAATCGCCCCGGTCGCAGACTAATGACGTAGTAAACGTGTGCCAAGACGCCATAAACTGTACATTTATTTTATTGTTTATTAGAATTTTTTATCATTATCATTAACATACATTACATTTTCGGTTAAGCGGAAATAACATGGTGTTAAAACAGCGTTTAAACAAACGTACGTTTATTAACATTTAATGTGTGATAAGGCGGTT
>JAZGTK010010306.1:0-16500 GCA_036877625.1 Ambastaia sidthimunki | reverse complement strand
TTATTTTGTGCAAAGGTTTCCTCTGCACTGCCAACATTAACTATTTGAACCGTATCAAACTAAAGGCCACTATTAGCATTTTGCACGAGTAAGAGGAACTTTGAAGAAACGTTGCAAGGATTAATGCTAATATTCCTGATGTTGAATATTCATGATCCCACAAAACCCACATCCAATCACATGTTTGTATTATCGATAATTATGCAGCGGGCATGAATATGAATGACTCTTTTGTTAAAGAGCTTGTCAGTCTAATCCGGCAATGTTAAAAAAACACAAAGACAGATCTGAAGAGGAAATTACCACTCAAGAGTGACCAAAACACCTGTTGCCAGACACCATCAAACCAAGACACTAGCAGCCTTAAAACCCACAAATACTCATACAAAACATCTCATTAAATTCAACACTGAAAGCTCAGTTCAAATTGTAGTTTGTAAGAGCGTTTCCTTAATGTTTCCATTAAGTAACAAAAATGTTAACAATGTTCTGAACAATGTTCTGAAAACATTCCTTGTTAGCTAAAGGTTTCTTCAATGTCTTGTTGCTTCAGTTTACAATAACTGTTGTCGTGTTAATGTATTTATCCATGACCTTTCCACAGTTATCACATCTGCTAGTGTGATAATTTACTGTGATAATAACAAAGAAAGTCAAAGGCAGACTGTCATATCACATTTGTATTCTGAAGAACTAGGGCAGAAAATGACTGAATAAGTTTGTATTACACTATTTATTTCAAATAAATATTCATGATTTGTTATTGCGTTTGCTGAGGATTTTTGCTGAGGAAGTTTATAAGGTCAAGAATCTACGCGAGGAAAACACAAGGGGTACAAACTATGAAAGCCACTGGAGAGGGTCTATTTAAGTAGAAAAATATACAAGCAGATTTCTGTGAGGTGTGCAGTAAACATCACTATCTTAGTATAAAAACCGCTGCATCTGTGAGGGATCCTCATTAATACAGCTTTTAAGATCTGTGTGTGTGTGCTTTGTTATCTTTGTAGGGACCAAGAATTCCCACAAGGCGGGTAAAGCCTAAACAATTACCTACTACGTGGCCCCTGTGAGAAGGATTCATAAAAATAACATAATTATGCGCCATGGGTTATGGTTAGTTTAATTTAAGAACAAATAAAAGTCATGTGATCGTGTTTTAGGCACAGTACTCACATCTGGTGACGACTCCCTCCAGTCTAATGATGTTTGGATGGTCAAACTGGCCCATGATGCTGGCCTCACTCAGGAAGTCTTGTCTCTGCTGCTCCGAATATCCGGCCTTGAGACTCTTGATTGCCACCTGGATCTCTCTCTTACTGGGAAGCCTCAGACGGCCACTACACACCTCTCCAAACTCACCTGGAACATCAACAACAGCATGTTAAAGAAATTCACCCACAACAAAAGAGCCTCATCCGGGAACGTCTGTAAATCCTATTCCTAGTTTTGACTTACCGGCACCGATAACTCTCTCAATTCGGATGTTGGAGACTTCAATCTCTTTGGCGAAATCTCGGACCGCCTGGTTTGGGTCTTCGTATGTGTGCGGATGTATATACGTCCGAGTTTCGGGAAGTTTGACTGCAACGCAACAGTAAGGAAAACAGTGAGGTTGTTTTGCAGTCACTTAAAATGAACCATCCATTTTCCTAAAAGAGGGGGATGCCTCATTTTCAACCTCATTAAACATTGTCTTTGGCAGGCAGGAAAAGTGTCATTAGACAAAACACACATTAGGCAACTACAGCGATCAGAGATCATTTATCAGCAGAGAGCCGTAGAGACTCCATTCACTGAGCGATAAACACAACACTTTCTGGAAAACATGCATTTCCTTTATCCATTCAGACACTCGGACAGAATTGTAAACTGTGTGTGTCAGATGACTGGCCAGAAAGAAATGCCACCTGCACTTACGATTAGTTTTAACAATCATTTTTTAGCCAACAAGTGTTTGATGAATGACTTTAGAAATTGTTTCTGAAATTTAGATGCTAATAGGCATGCAAACTTTTCTAAATTTAGTCTGTTTCTCATAAAAAAGAAAACATAGCTTTAAAACAGGTTGTTGCATTGAATGATTTAAACCTCAAAAGCTCCGGTCAACATACAGTATAATAACTGCACTGCAAAAAAAGGCACTTTGCACATTCTTCAGAATTTTTCTTTATTCTAAGAACACAAGGGAAAAGAATTAAGAGCTTGGATCAATAAGAGATGTTAATTTTTGGGTATACTGTTCCTTTAAAATCTGTTTTAAAAATGAATTCTTATGCGGAGTAAAATAACGCATGCATTACCTCGTCCGTGCTGAAAATGCATTTTCTCTTCCTCAGGGTCTTGCTTTGCTTTAATGTATCCACAGCGCCTGAAACAACGTGACAACAGCTTTAGCACACAAAACCACACAAAGCTACACAATAGAACACACACACATCTCATTCAGACACATAAATTCAACTATAACAATTTCCCCAGACAAAGAAAATGATGATGAGTGTAGAATTGAATCTACAGTGGTCTGGTCCGGCTATATATATTCTACTATAATCTTTTTACAGTGTAGTTTAAACATAATGCACCATCTGAGTCGAGTTCTGCTCCCCCAGTGAGTCATTTCTCTGTTCTGATCATCTCCTTAACACCAGTTCATTCAACAGAGCAGGAAAATACAATCCAGACACCTCTGACTTTATCATTAACTACACCATCTCTCTCACAGTGGGATCATGAATAAGGAAAAGCAAGGGATAATGAATATTCCAATACACTGGGGAGGAAAGGTGGCCAACGTATGACTGATAATTGTGAAAATTATTCATTTAATCTTCATGACACACACACACACACCCTTTTCACGCCATGTCTTTACCAGAACTTGAATTAACAGATTGCCAAAACCGTGATCTCAAAATCTCACTAAACACAGTAATTACACGCTACGCAGAAATTAGAAAGATGTCTGACAAGATTTATTTGGACATCAGGTTGATTAAAACCTGTTTTATCCGTTCCAGCAGAGGACAGTAACTCAATAAAGATGAATATACACTTAAAAATGTAAATGTTTTGAAATGCATGGATGGAAATTGTTGAACAGTGGAGCTGATAAAAGAATTCTTTTAAAGGAAGGTTGTGCGATTTTTGATTTGCTGGTTGAGGCTCTTCACATCCTGATAACAATCACCAAGTAAAATGATCTAAACATGTTTGATTTCTGAAATGATTTCTGTGGAATGCGCAGAAATGTGTTTGTGCAATTGAATGCAATGGATGGATAAGTAAATAGTGTACAAGCACACTAGTGTACATCATTTGTGACACAGCCTGAATAACAACAGTAAGCAGCTACAACCCAAAGCCAAGAGTGCTTAAGATCAGACCAAATGATCTACTTAAAACCAGCAATCAGATCAGTAATGATGCTGCGGCAGCTGCAGGAGGAGATAGTGTGATGTAGAGTTAACAGTATTTTGGTTTGTGTATTGATTTTGTACATGGTTAACAATACTGATCAATAAAGAATACAGACTGCCTCTTTAAAGCGCTTTAGTGTGCTCAGCTGCCCCCACAGCAGTCAAAGCATCGGGGCCTGAGGCTGGGGTCGGGGCAGGAGCAGACCTGGGGGTCTATTACATAATAGGAAAACTGCTGGGTTCATTCATGTCCGCTTTAATCCGGTCTGTTGCATCTCCCTACGGAGCAGCGGGGGGTAAATCTTTCCTTTTCAGCTGCAGCAGAGCCCCGTCTGGTAGGGGGTTCGAGGGTACATGTGCGTCGTTTCCTCTCTGCTGCTTTTAATGAGAGCGGGGGTCTCAAGAGAGACCCCACCTGTTTGTCAGCCCCCCACCCATATTCTACCCTCCTAAAATAAATGCTGGAGGCCTAGTCAGCATGTGTGCAGGTACAAACCTCTGATCTCAAACCGCCCCATGAGCAACACACACAGTGCCTTAAGTGGAACATCCTCGTACGGGAGGTTGTTCGTTTCGAGAGGTAAGGAGGAAGCGGGTGAAGCGTGTGGTAACCAGAAAGGGTAAAGAGACCCTCCCGACTGTGTTTGCTCCCTAACCTGCCCCCCCCGTTGTCCCTTGAGGGGCTGCAGACGGACCCCACCCCCTCGCACCTGCTGCGCTGATGAAACACTTCCCTTCCCAGCGAGACGCCCGGGAGCTTCTAAAGAGATGTGCGATCCACCCTTCAGCCTTCCTGTCACTCACACCCGGGTTTTTGCGTGAGCTCATTAATATGCAACACGCACAAGGTGCCACTATTTGCATATTCCATTTTAACGCAGGATTTAAAAAAACTCTAGAAGTGTGCAATTAACACATTTTTCAACTCGAAAGCGTTTCTGAAACCCCTTTTGTGTCGTGATAAAGACGCTGCGCAGCCTCACACCGCTGGAAGCCCTTTTGTCTCTGACCCAGTTTCTTTCTCTCCGTCTCTTGCTCTCTCACTGGATCTGCAGATGAAGAGCTGGAGCTTGTATCTGCTCACAGCTCATGTTGTTCTTCCTGAGAGTGTGTGTGTGTTTGAAAGAAGGGTGTGATATCAGATCTCTTAAACTGTCTGTCCGGTTTGAGGGGACCGTGAGGGAAAGCCGACTCAGACTGTTTGACATAAACATCTACAGGGAAACAAAAAAGGACAAGAAATCAAACCAATCAGTAATTTAACTGACTCAGTGCAACTTTTTAAACGTTTTGGTTAGATGTTCTAGACTCCTGGCTGAACTATGAATCTCACCCCAGCAAACAGTTTGAGGTTGTAAGAATGTTTCCCTAACATTCCTTTAAGTAATAAAAATTTAAAAAATTTATTCTGAATGGGTTGTAAGAACATTATTTGAACTTTTTAAATTCTGTAACTTTTTAAAATGTTAACAAACACCTTAAAAATGTTTAAACAACTTGTATATTAAAAACATAATTTTTATAATATATTAAATTAATATGTTAATTTTTATAATATATTTTATATATTATATTAATATAATATATATAACATTAAAAAGAACATTCGACTAACATTCACCAAAAATGTTTTTGATAACTTGTTCAGAAAGCGTTCCCTGTTAGCTGGGAAATCTTTGAAAACTTAAATTGATATTTTCTATTGATACACTTGAGACAAAAGACATAAATAATAACAATAAAGACACAATAATAATCTTATTGTATAATCTTAAAAAAACATGTTTTTGATGATGCATCTTTATATAATACCACAGTAAAACCGTAACTATACCGGTTACTTTGTGGCCCCTGACTGGAGCCCTGAAGATTTAATTTATTAAAATTACCAGCTCAAAAGTCAATCTCCTAAATCACACTTATATACTACATATCACTGGACAAAGACCTCGTAAACCAAAATTAATTGGTTTTGTGGAGTCTCAGCATAAGATGATTAGATGTGAACATAAAACATTGCCTTTTTAATGAGGTAACTCTGTCCACTGACCCTCAAACTACTTCATTACATAATGATACCTCATTTCATTGAGCTAATGAGGTAATGCAGCCTCCAGCTGGGGCTTGAGAGCTTTTGAGCACTCATTGGATGACCAGCCAGCCAGCTTGGAGTTTCGTCTTCTTCAAAGACTCACCAAGCCTTTGGCATGGTCAATACACACTAGTGGGGTGGCACGCACCACAGAACAAATTTCAACTGTTCTGATGTCCTTGCCATGTGTCGGTTCTCCCAAAGGACAATGCTAAATTACCACGCTTCACTGAAGCATGTATTTATCTAGTGAAACTTTGAACAAAGACTCCAAACATCTGGGAGACGTGATGTTTGATTGTCGATATCATGGCTTGTGATCGATTCTAGCTGGCTTTCCAAAGCCTGTTGAGATCTATCACAACAAGAACATATTGGCAACCTTCACGAACCCAAACAAATAAAGACAAACATAAAAAAAAAACATTACAAACACAACCAGGATAAAGGTGCCACTACATTAAGACATTAAACGAAAATAATCCATAAGAGGCGGTTGGAATCATATGATTGTAAGATCCTTTAAAATACAAAACAAAATAAGCGCTTGCAAATAGACAAATACAGCATGTCTCTCTTCTGCCTCTTCCACCTACAGAACAATAATATGGTCCTTAGAGACACCTCAGTTATCCTCAGAAAAAACAGAGAGACTTACAGTTAGGCTAATTATAAAACCAGAAAACCATTTTTGGAGGAAATGGACCTTCATAAATTCTGAGCTCCTCCGACAGGTGTTCGAAAAAACACAGACTCCATCAACTGCTTCATTACACTAATTGAAATTCAAGTGAAAATTGATGTTAGGACCCCTCAGTCTGCCTAATCTCTTCATTATGGCACATGTGTGATATACTGTATCCAGCATTTCAGAAACTGCAACATTCCGGAATGTTCCGGTGACAGGGCTGGACACATCTACAGCCGGCCCGGCGTCAAATGGATGAGAATGTAACAGAATCACAACTGTTTGTCGAGAGTGAGATATTCATGTGTTTAGCGAGCAGTAATTCCTGCCAGGAAAAGGCAGAGAAACAGCCAGATGGAACTATCTGGAAAAAATAACCCAGTAGCAGCCAAACACACTCATGCAATCATTTCAAAATGGCACAGTAATTCTGGTTTGTGTAAGCGTTGCCATATTTCTGCGTTAACCAACACACAAATGGACCGAACAGTCATGGTCACGGAGTAAACCAGCTAACAATTTGAGGTTGTAAAACATTAGGGAAAAACATTTCCCTAACGTTTTCATTAAGTACCAAAAACAACGTTATTTAGAATTTTCTAGGAACATTCAAAATGTCCAGTTTTTTAGACATTGTATTAATGCTATTGCTCGGTTATGGAAAGTTATTTAAACATTTGTTTTTACTTCTGTAACGTTTTTAAGAAACATTCCACTAACAACTTAAGAATAATGCTTTCGATATATGTTAAAAAATGTTCTTCTACCGATATTGCAAGAACGACACTGCTGTTACAACACGATAAAATAATAAAAAGTTTCATGAAGCAAACTCTTTTGTTTTTGCTTACTGCTGTTTTTTGGGGGACTCTCAAAACAAGTATTCAAAACCAGCACAGAGGAAAAGACAATCTGTGCACCTTTTGGTTCCAGGGCACGTTTAGTAAATTTCCTGTAATGATGTTTGCCATCCAAACTTTATTACTTGGGGAACAATTTTCCGTTTGTACAATTTGATAGAATTGAATAATTTACTCGGCCATTAAGATTTAAACGAGTCCCCTGGAATAATCAACTGTCAGAGAGCAGCTGCTAAATTGTTTACTGCCTCATGAGGTGTGAATATATTTTGTTACGCGAATCCCAAATTTTCTGTCGTGTGATGTAGCCTCTAAATCTGTGCCAAATCGACACCAAAAAGTCACCAAAAGCTTGTCAACACAAACAGAACCAGAGCAATCAGAAATGCTGTACCAGCTAACACGAAATGTCCTCAAAATGTTGGCTAATGTTTTCTTAAAAATCCCTTTAAGTTATCACAAATGTTCTTGCTGTAATGTTAGTAGAACATTTTTTTAATGTTATATACATCATATCAAAAATGTTTAATTTATTTACTTAAATTATTAGTGGAACATTAAAAAAAAAACTTAAAACTGATCTGATTACGTTCTTATAGCCAAGCAATAATGTTAATACAATGTCTAAAAAAACTGGACATTCTGAACATTCCTACAAATTCAAACAACATTTAATGTTTTTGTTACTTAACGGAAATGTTAAGGAAATGTTCTTGCAACCTATAATTATCAGGTAACCGCATTAATGAAATGCAATAAGCCCATTTGTTTCTGTTTAATGTGATGACCAACAATCAATTCATAATGTCTGCAGCAAACAGACACGTGGCTTCAAGATTTCATCATTAAACTGCAAGAGTTTCACTCAGAATGAACATTAGCGATCGGCCTGGTTCTGATCCAACTGCAAATGAAGAGAACTGCCTCAAGTCTTCAGCTCTGCTCCACTTTCACTGCTGGCACAAGACTTCTCAGACTTGCAAATGTGATCATCTGTGGTTTGTAGGCACCTGTTTGAGATACGGCAGCATCTGTCATTGTGCTGGAACGTTTCAGAGAAACAATCAAGTGGATCCTCAGACTTCAACATGCGTCCACCATTTTTAATTGCTTTTTCAGACATAAGCAGAAAAACGGGAGGAAAAACAGACAACAAATGAGGACCATCTGCTAGCGCCATCAGCAGCCAATCAGATCTGTTTCTCATCAAGCGTTTGAAACTTGGCCGACTCTCATCTTTGCCAGCTCAGCTCAGATGAAGACGCCAAACATGCCTCAAAATTCACCTAAACAAATTCAGCTTTGGGGTGCAAACAGAAGAAAAGTGTTCTGACCTCTTTAACCAACTGAGAACTTTCTTGTCTGTTTTGGCTACTGGATAAGATTCTTTTAAAATTGTTTGATGGCGACTGAACTTACAAAAAGAAATGTTATAGCTAAGCATAACTACAGCCTTTCCTGTGGTTCAACTGGTAGAGCATGAGGCCAGCAATGACAAGGTCATCGTTTGAATCTCAGGGAATACCCAGACTCATAAAAAAGCTTACGCATAGCTTAAATGCACTGAAAGTCACTTTGGATAAAAGCATTAGCCAAAGTCATAAATGTTAATATAAATGGAGAAACCTGCGTGTTCACTAAAGAAATTTCCATGACCTTTCTATGGCTGGAAAACTAAAAGTTTTCCATAGCTGTGAGAATCCTGAAGGACCAGCCACAAAACTGCTGTCAAACATCTGAGTATGTAGAGCTTTGATTTTATGCACTTGTTTCAAGATAAACTCGACCTAAACCGAAGTTCTAAACGCCAACATCTCGCCTATAATATTCCCCCTACCAGTGAAGTTCCATCCCATAAAATCCTGCTGTATGTTTTCAGCTCAGTAAAGGAATCAGGAATTAATGATCTAAAACACGAAAGAGCGTAAAGTTTGCCCTCTATGAGTTTTGCAAGCAGTTAAAAGAGCCCAGGGTATTGTGAACCCAATACTCAGTTCAGTCTGTGGAACAATATAAACCGGTGCCATGAATTTAAAAGTTTACTTTACTCCCCATTACAATACACTGGCGTGCACGCTGCACTGAAACAGTGTCATATAAAATCAGAATCAAAACTGCTTTTTTAAATTGCTTCCATCAAAGTCTTCCCACACCCATCTAACAGGGAACATTCCCAGAACGTTGTCTAACATTCTCTAAAAGTTCTAAGTTATTAAAGTTTTTAACAGTTCTTGCAGTAATGTTAGTAGAACTTTAATGTTACATATAGATATACATATGTGGACAGTTTGAATGTTCCTACAACATTCAAAATAACATTTTTAACGTTTTCCTTACTTGGAAACAGTACAGAAACGTTCTTACAACCTAAAATTGTTGGCTGGGCAAGCACTTACACATATGTTGAGGGAGGTGGGATGGAAACCATGAATAAGATGTGGCATCACTAAGGTTCTGGCTCACAGGCATAAACTTGGCCGACATGACATCCTACGGGACCTCGCCTGCCAAAGTGCATTATGGGTAACAAATTTCATTCCATGTTCAAACATACCGTATCATATAACACCCAACAGCCCAGAGATGCCCATCCAGACACCCTCTGATTCTTCAGAAGTACTTCCTCAGCAATGCCACACAAATAAATGTACGCAGAACAGCCACCTACACAAAGGTCATTCAAACCCGACCGTTTCTTGTCATTGAAAGCAGTTTATTTTTTGCTTTTCTCTGATCCACTTTTTCCTTTCATTTCCATTTCATTAGATCCCTCATTTCCAGCCATACAAATTCTTCAAACCCTTCTTTTTCCCAGAGATCTCTCTCTCAATTGTTCTCTCAAGTGTATGCTTTCATCTCTACAGAACACGCTCTGCATCACAGGGCTGAACAATTTTGTGTTCTTTTGATTTTGTGTAAACGCGAACACACAAACAAACAACACTGTACACACACAAACGGACACATCACAATGTCTCATTTGGTCTGTTCTGTCAGTTTGTGTTTGTGGTTGCTCTCTGATTAAATAAAACAAGCTTGTTTGATCCGTCATGCGAGTTTGTTGCCAGTAAAACAACCCTGATTAGTGCCGTTTATCCAAGCTTGCCCAACCACTCAACTAACAATCTTGGGTTGTAAGAACGTTTCCCTAACATTTCTATTAAGTAACAATACTGTTAGGTGTAATTTGGAAAGTTCTAGGAATGTTAAAAGCATCTAGTTTTTAGCTTGGTTGTAAGAACATTATTTAAAAAAAATATTAATTCTGTAACATTTTTAAATGTTCCACTAACTTCTTAAGAATAATGTTTTTGATATAAATGATATACAACGTTAAAAAAACAATGTTATTGCAAGAACTTTTTGATAATTTTAAGAGAACTTTTAGAAAACATTAGCCAACCTTCTGAGAATGTTTCATGTTAGCTAGGCAGAAGCCACCAATTAAACTGTATCTGGAGTAAATCAGTGTGGGTTGTATAGAATTCGCTACCTGATTCGTCAAGAGAACCATGAACAGAAAAAAGTAATTGTAATTTTAGACTTACCGTCCACTCACGATGAAACAGGCCACAAGCAAGACCAGGAGCACAGCGCCACCAGCCACAGAGACTGCCAGAATAGTTTGATGGTTAGGGTCTCCGACCGCCAGCATATCTGAGAGACACAGAGAGACACAGACAGTGTAGATTATAGCATACAGTATTTACTCAGAGGTTAAAACCATGAAATTTCACCACACTTCATAGTGGAACTGCAATATTTTAGTTACCCTGCCAACAGGGAACGTTCTCAGTACATTGGCAAAGTTCTCCAAGTTCTTTCAACGTTAAAACAAAAACAATTTTCTATATATAAAAAAAAAACACTCTATATCATATACCAAATCGGTTATTAGTTAGAAATTTGTGTAATGTTATAAGAATGTTAAAAGATAAAAAAAATGTTTTAATAATCTTCAAACCAAACAATAACAATGACAAATTCACAGTACAGTGAATGATTATGCTTTATCGCCCCATTTCTTCTATATTTACATTGTGTGCTATCACAAACACAAACATACATTATTAATGCGTTTCTAGTACAAAAACAAAACGAACGGATGTAAAATAAGTCAAATCTCTGGAGAAGACACTGAAATAAAATAAAAGATTTAAGAAAGCGTCTCTCTCTCTCTAATTATGCACACGGAACGCTGCCGAGCACCATATGGTACAGAAACCACGAGACAGAAACAGCGGGACATCTGCGATTCTCGGATGACGTTCCTCACACTTCAGAGGAACACTGACTGAACATCCACACGTTCAGACTTCAAACATTTCAGCAAAAGAGCAAAACTACAGCACGAGACGAGCTCTACCCGTCTCAGGGGGCTAATTGAGCGTATTCACATGTATGAATATTTCACTGACTCTTTCTACGAGCACAGCGGATTGGAAATTCAATCAGCTCCGTGTAAAGGAGAAATAGATGGAAATGACACTGGTTAGGGTTCGACCCAAAGCAAAGCCCATTACCAGAGCGGCCTTGAAAATTTGAAAATGTTCCGTGGAGAAGGAGGACGTTGGGAGTGTGGAGGCACTGGGAAATTTCAAAGGGATCTCCAACAATCAAGATATTTTTTAGCTGGATTCTAATAATGCAAAAGCTAACAAGCGAAGGTTCTAAAAACTGCTGTTTAAACCTGCAAATCATTACTACTTTTGGGAGAAAATGAACAGATGAGTGTTCAAAATGGCCTCATTACCTCATCCTAATTCTCAAAGGCAAGTTTATAATAATGATTTATCATCTCAACTGGTGGGTCCAAGTTCCCTGAAATATCACTTTGGCTTTAGTTGACTTAACCTGCAATTTTATGTTACAAACAGAGATGGCGCTAAAGAGGCGAATGTTACGGATTGTAGCTTTAAATGTGGCAAAACATGGAACTAGGTGGCTTCCTGCTTTTATAACATCAACGTGATAAATGACCCTGATGTTAAATAATTGTGTTCATTAACAACAGTAATCACAATGAATTATTCTGCCATGGCTATTAGCATAAATGCATGATTGTATAGAATAAAGGATTCTTGAACACAGAATTGACCTGCACTCTCAGATGTGCTACCTCAGCTGTTTAACAACAACCGTCAATTAATTTTTCCACACAAATTTTAGAGCCAGAACTTTCCATTTTCTAGACTATATACTGTACGAGAGTGTATCATTTTCCACTCACCTTCATGCCTTGTCTCCAACTCAATCTCCCCCTTGTAGTTGCCATAGCCACCATCTGTACGGGCTCGAACCCGGAACACGTATGTGGTCCCTGGCTTGAGTCCATCCACTGTCATGCTGTTAGATTTGGTCTTCAGGACCGTGTAGTTCTGATCCTGGTGGTTCTAAAGAAAGCAGGAGAAACAATTAAAGATGTTTTCTGTAAAGACCAACGCCTCAGTTCGATCTCTTTCTACCTAAAGATTCTTTGCAGTTGTAAAAGCAAGACTCAACTCTGAGACATCATCTAGAATGAATCTGGCTCACATTCAGTAAAACAAATGAACACAGAATGCAGATTGGATTCTCATCAGTCAATTGCCAATTAACAATTATCTCTGATGGCTTCCCCGGAATTTAGTGCTCATTCAAGCATCTCCCGGCAGCAGCTGAACACATCGCTTTCACATTGTCTAATGAAACAAACCAAACAGCTGATTTCAGCTCTTTGTTTTGGGAACTACCCAGCTAACAGTGAATGTCTCAAAACCTTTTTTTAAAAAAAGCGTTCAAATAATGTTCTTGGGGTAACTAATTAATTAATTAATTTAATTAATCATTTAGAACATTTAAATAGAACATTAGTAGAACACTTATGTTTATGTTTGTTACATTTATATTGAAAGTGTTTTTGTTACTTACTAAAATGTTAGAAAAACGTTCTTGCAACTGTAAAACTGTCTTTCAGCCTCCCAGTAACTGGAATTTATCCAGATATATGATATCAGTTTCATTGACTGGAAACTGTCGCCTCATTGTCTAATTCAGTTTATTTCTGAGGAGAATTTCATACAACTCATGTTAATATTTCACACTTATTGATATCTAGCCATCTTCCCTCATGTAAATTCTTTACTAAAAAGGAAAATCTCAGCTAACATGGAACGTTCTCAGAATGTTGGCTAACATCCTCTTAAAGATCACTTGAAATTTTTAAAAAATGTTTTTGCAGTAAATGTTATTCTTATGTTGGTGGTGAAACATTTTAGAAACATTATTCAAAGATTTTTCATTTAAAAATTCTTTATGTTCTCAGGAATAATATTAATACAATGTCAAAAAACTAGACGTTTTAAAGGTCCCGAGAACTTTGACAATTCTACTTAAATTTTTTTTTACATAAGAACGTTTCCCAGTCGTTCCCATTACAACCTAAAACTGTTGGAATGGTACCTCGCTTGGGGAAAACAAACGTTCTGACAGGAATGCCACACCCTGTGAGAACGGGATTGCCATATTTCCTGTGGTGCTATTAAATGCAATATGGACCAAACGGGCAGCATCAAACAGATCATGGACACCGAGACGGCCAACCGGTCCATCTGTGCGCTCCATCTAAAAGCCACATAGCCCATAATCACCTGAATAAATCATAATAATTACTCGTCACTCTGACTGCCACACGGCCCAATATTACAGTACAGGAGGCCGTCAACACGGGATCTAAAAGACTAACTGCATGAAATCAGTTTTACTTTACTGCTGTAAGCTTTGTTCACACTGCATCAGGTCTGAATTTGGATTTACTGCTCACACTGGCATTTCGCAAGTAATGAATTCAGATTTGGTTTTTAAGACAGTATAGTACAGCACTGTGTTGTGTTATCTGCATTGCTTGTGTTCTGTGTTCTGTGTTCTTTAAGTGTTCTCGAAAAACAAAACTGATCCAAATCTAAACTCTTTCAATCCACATACGGATGATGTTCTAAAATTTATAAAAAATGTATAAAAATCACATTTTGTGTTGTTTTTTTCTTGCTGTCCAGACTACAAAAACCAAAGCTTTGAGTTTGGCACTGAAAAGGAGATTTTGCTGTCCATCTAAAAGTGTTTTTGTAAAACACTTTATAATGTCACACGCAGAACAGAATAATGTCATCAAGCCAAAACGTGACAAGTTCGAAGGGTTTTGGAAATCACTGGACATCCATAAATGTTAATTGGGACCAAACAGAGCCTGTCTGTGTGTTAACATTACAGCTTCTCCCGGGGGTCTGATAAACGTCAGTGTGCCATATGTCCAATCAGAGCGCCACACGGGGGCAAAAGGTCACAGAGATTATGTCGTTAGTGTGTGCTGGAGACAGACCAAAGCTACTAACCTTTTCATAATAGGTGACCTCATATTCCACTACGGTCCCATCAGAAGGTTCTGGAGTCTGCCATGCCAACGTTACGCTGTCGGTTCCCTTCCGTTCCTTTAAGATGACACTTACTGAAAGAGAGAGAGTAGACGATGATAAATCGAGATTGATCTTCAACGTAAAAGACGGGGATTAATTGCACTTTTAATTAAAGCGTACCAGAGGTCTGGCAGGGCACGACAGCGCCTTCTCTTTTTTTAGGAGCGATAAATTATTCCGCATGTGCAGCGAGAGTAATTTTCACACGTACTACACAGCTGGCAAAGAGCCAGAGCACCTCACATTCTCTCTTCGTGTGATGGCGGTATTTTCACCCGCCCTGAGCCGACAGAGAAACAGAGGTGCTAATGATGGTGTCAGAATGCGAGTACAAACGAGGGCCTCCCGTTTCGGGCCCCGGCAGCCAGTGATGAATGAAGCTGACGTTTCCATCTTTAATGAGCTGTGTGTGGGAAACGTAAAAGTCTGAACTGTGCACGACTCTGATCTGCCCCGCGGCGTTTACGCCGTGACACTGTGAACTACAGGAGACAAACAAACACTCTCAGAGTAACAAACAAACAGCTACGCTGATCCTTCAACATTCTTTGCATTACAGACCAAAAGCCAGGCCGTAACTCACTGTAATGAATGGAGAAGTGTCTGGAAATATCTCCTTTAATAGGAAACATGACACATGAGAATCAGGAGTTTAGTGTTTAATGATAAAAAGCAGATGTTTAGGATAAAACACACACTGCGTTTACATTTGAAGACAATCTGACACAATCTAAATTGAATCTCAATACTGTCACAAATCCGTCACCTCTGTTTTGTCTGTATGTTACTTCAGCATCTGCATTTAAATGAAGTAAATCAATCTGCTATCAAGCGCACACCTGCTGATAAAAAACACAGCAACGTTCCTCTATATCCTTATCATGAAAAACATGTAAATACAAGCACTGCATCATTTCAGAGCTCTCTCGACATGCCAAAATGACTCTTGAATATTTCAAGCAGTGTAGACCAGAGGCCAAGCACTTTCAATGTAGGCCAATCACGGTTACGTGCACCTCGAGCTGTCCCTGCCTCCGGTGGCGTTACCACGGTTACGGCACTGTCAGGTCTCATAAGAGTAAGAGGCTGTTGATCTAGGCATCCGGGGTGACTCTCCTCTTGGACTGACTCTCGCTCTTGATCTCTCGTTCTGTGTTGATGAGAAGCTGAATCACACCAAACCACAAAAGAAGAGAGCCAGTCTCTCCTCTCGACCAATCGCAGGCTTCGAGGCATGAACTGAGTGAGGGTTCAAAGGTCAAGTTAGATATAATAGAACGCACTTGAAGCTAAGCGTGCCCGCGTCACGTTCAATAGAAGAAAAGGATACCATCGTGGCTAAAGCCTTGGAGGTTTCAGAGTGGGGGTGAGAAAATGTGAACATGAGGATGTTTAAAGGTCTTAAAGGACATCTGAGTGCTACATAAACCTGCGGAACTGTTCAATGAGACATAAAAACATCCGTTTCATTAATCATGCCATATTTATAAGAAAATGAAAAGGCCAAAAAAAGAAATACTGTATGTCCTTGTAAAATTGTTATTACTGACATTTAAATGCCTCTAAACATCCAACCCAGCTACAGGGAAACATTCCCAGAACGTTGACATTCTCTATATGTTCTCTCAAAAAACATTTTTGCAGTAATGTTAGTAGAATTTTTTTTAAATGTTTTGTATAATTTATAAATTGTTATTTCTAAGTCAGTGAAACGTTTAAAAAAAAATTTGAATAATGTTTGTATAACCAAGCAATAGCATTAAAATAGCCTCAAAAATTTTTTTGAAAAACTTTCAAAACAACCTTATTAATGTTTTTGTTACTTAATGAAAACATTATGGAAACATTCTTACAACCTAAAACTATTAGCTGGGAAGCAATGTTTAGCATGAAACGTGGAACATCGTGGAGAAAACATCTCACCTGTCTGGCTGGTGGTGACATTCACCGACACTAGCTGACGTGGACTGGGACTGAGGTCCGACACTCC
>JAZGTK010010305.1:0-16502 GCA_036877625.1 Ambastaia sidthimunki | reverse complement strand
CAAGCTAAAATAGGTAATGACTGTCTTCATTAGCACCAGGATGCAGCTCTGTGGTCTTGCTCAGCAGATGGGGGTGTTACCCCATGACAGGAACCGTCACTGAGAGAAGCGTGTGCTCGGGTTTCACCCCTCAGTGTGGCATTCTGCTCTCCCTTTTGAGCGTTTGGGTGTGCCAATGTATATTGGTGTAAACATTAGCTCTTAGGCTAACACCATTTTTTAGCACTTAGCATTTCCAGTAAGCAGTTATAGTCATGCTGCTAATAATGTATGCAGAAAAAGGAAGTCTTTCCATTTATCTGTTTGTGATGGGTATTAAAGACCAACAGATATAATGAGAATAAGAAGTAAATTGTGGATCACAGTTAGCATGAGGAAAGCTGTTTCTCTAAAAACAAACTTTAAATCAAATGAAATATACAAGGTCATCTGAGGTTTCTACATAGGAAGCATTTTAGACATAGTGAGAGTTAGACTACTGTCCCAAACAGCAGGCAGATAATTAAGCTGCCTCCTAAGATACCTTCCTCTGGCCAGATTCTAAGGTGACATTGCATGTGGTCTTCACAGAGAAGGCAAAGCCACAATGCATTAGAACAAGCAGATTGCAAAACCTCCCCTGGCACGCTCTGGCAAGGCGTGTGCCACACTTTGAAAATTCCTGGTATATATCAAACTATTATGGTATTACCTATCTAATGCCCCACTGTAGGCATTACCACAGTAGGCCTACAGTGCTGTTGTTGTGAGGGTAAAGTGAACGCATGCTGTCTGTCTTTTACTCTGTGAAAAAACCACAGTGAATAAAACAGCAGACAGAACAAGCAGGTGCCATAACAAATCTTTGCTCAGAGTCAGAATAGAGGAAGAGTGTGTGTGTCTGTGTGCCATTACAAACAACAAAGAGGAGTCAAACCACTCCGCTGTTCAGCCCATATTTTGGCCACCGAACAAGATCCTGTGGTGGAAATGTCAGAGGTTGAGTCAGCGGAGACACATTGCCTTTCTGCTAAGAAAGAGGAGATTTACAGATCCAAAGAGATGAGGGAATGTATGTGTGTTTGCTTAGACACAAGTTAAGGTTTTAATCCAAAACAATTCTGTCATTTTTAAAGGGCAAGTCACATCTTTGTAGCATTAACACCAGCCAACATAACTGTGAAAATGATGACTGTTTTTCAAACATTCCTCATTTCAGTTCCACATCTTGCTCATTTGTTTACAGTTTTTTGGCAAATTTTGGCAAATGTTTCACTCAGTCTTAATCATTACACCACACCCGTCAGAGAAACCAATTCCAAACTTAGGGTACTAGCATTGTATCTTACTAGCATAGTATTTATATCAAAGTCAAGCAAACTTTATTGTCAATCAGACCATGTAACAGTAATTACACAGAGGATCGAAATTGCGTTTCCCCAAACTCCAAATGTGCAAGTATTAATATAACACAACAACATATAAAAAACACACATACATCATCAAATAAGCAAATAAACACAACATATACAGGCAGACAGTGGGGCATATTAAAAGCGCTCAGACAGCGTGAGCGCTTATATGCCATTATTCTCTGTGTAAGGTAAATGTCACCCTTTAAAAAAAAAAAAGTCAAGATGTTCTCAGATCAGCATAATAGGCCAACACTTCTTGTTTAGCTTTAGCCAGTAGCTGCTCTGCTTCTCTGGTTTAGCTCCTTTAAAAGTGCAGTTCATGCTAATCATGGCTGTAATCAATCCCTGCTCCTTCTCCTCACTTCACAGGAGGCCATCATCTGCCTCTTTGATGTTAACTAATGACCCTACCAGCAGGCCATCTCAAATGCTGGCCATGAACGAGAAGGAGAGAAAGAGAGAGAGATGGTCTTAGAGAGGAATGGACATACAGTACTGACAGTTCTGCAGTATTGTGAAAGCTGAGTGCAATAAGAAATTATGGAAAAAACATAAAACAAAAATAGTGCTAACAGTAAACAATTAATATGATTAAATATAACAGTATTACAAAAAAGTTAGTAAGGTATTTAAAGTGAACTAAAAATAATGTAACAGTAAACTAAAAAGGAAAGTAATAACTCTATATACTAGCAGTTTTTTCTTCCTTACATCACTTCAT
Organism: Ambastaia sidthimunki; assembly: GCA_036877625.1. Lineage (NCBI taxonomy): Eukaryota > Metazoa > Chordata > Actinopteri > Cypriniformes > Botiidae > Ambastaia > Ambastaia sidthimunki. The sequence goes on along the minus strand of JAZGTK010010305.1, from coordinate 14,387 downwards.
TTATGACTTGACTTTTCAACTAAGAGGGTGTTATTTCCTCAATATTACACTGTTTAAAAAACCTTGTTATTCCATTGGCTGAGAAATCCCAATCCAAACATGACCAGGCTAAAGCCTGAGCACTGCTGAGTGATTTTCCTCTGTGTTAGACTGTGACCTCGATCACTCACTGCTCGAAATGTATACATTAAATCAAATGGTTTATATTAGCCCAGAAGACGGGTGGCCTTTGTTCCAACCTATGCAATGTTTACCTGAAGCCCTATTGATTCATAAAATACTGCAAATTATTATAAGATATGCTAATACCACTGAACCGATCATGCATTGTTTATGACACATATATGCTTCTACGAATATAATGAACATGCACACAGTGTACACATTTTTCAGTGAGGTTGGAAGAGTATTTAATATTCATCTGAGCCTAGCGTTGTTTTGGGAGAGCTACATATGGTGTAATTATGTGGGTAATTTATACCTTCATAAAGCAGTGCCTTCTGGTCCTATGTGAGTAAACTTTAATGTGAAACAGACAGTGTGAGCGCTTCAGTCGTGCTGAGAGAGAATGTGACTGCTCTAACTGCTCCCCTGAGCATGCTGGAATCTCTCACACTGCCACTGTCCACTACACACACAATCACACATACACACATGCACTCACACACACACACACACACACACACACACACACACACACACTGCACCAAACAGAACTGTAAAAAGTAATAGACCTCACTCATGAAACACTATTGGAAAAAAATTCTTTGTAATTAGTTTGTACAGTTGAATTGAATATAAATGATATTCATTGATACAATTTCAATGAGTTTATGAACGATTTAAACAGACAGTTGTTTTGCTTGTGCTTCAAGAAAGAGCAAACAAAAACTTTCAAACAAATGTCCCAAACACAACTAGCACCCTGCTTCTCATCCTCCATTGTTCAACCGAACAGGTAGTCCCACCCCTGAACTCATACCATTGGTTGAATCATCAGTGCTCTGCCCAATGCAGCAGAGCATTGGTTGTATCATGGTGCCTAAGGAAACTGTTTCCTGAGAAACAGTTAATGTCTCTCGGTTATGTATGTAACCTCAGTTTCCTGAGAAACAGAATTCAACACTGCATCTGGTTTGACACTATGGAGAATGCAATACCAACTGCACCATGCTGAAGGGAGCGGCTACAACATGGACCTGTTGAAGCACAATCACCATAGGCATAACGCAAACATCCAAAATGTTTACACTAGATACATAGAAAAACGTGGAACTTGTTGTGTGGACATGTCGTCACACAAACATCACTGAGACAGCTGTGTAAGGGTTTGGCAATAATGCCTTATAAGCCAGATGCTGCCTTTGAGAGAGATGGCTTAAAGCAAGCGATAGTCTTGCCAACCTGTCACCAAGGGAGCAGGGGAGCCTATGTTGTGAGGGTGCCAGACACACTTCAGTCACTCAAGAATCATTTGCCCCAGTCTCTGCTCCAGTTCTCAGAGATATGAGGGCCAGGCTTACAGCTGCGGCATTTGGTGGCCCGGAGAGCTAAACTATAGACTGGTCACTAGTCCACTGTGTCAGGGGAAAGCCCCTCCCCCTAATCCAAGCCCATGAGCAGTTCGGCTTGGTATGTCTGTAATATGGCCATTGTATGGTGTGCAGCACCAGCCTGACCTGCTGTTGCATATGCTCTGCCATTCAGACGCGTTGAGACCCAAAATGATCCGATGGCAGAGTCAAAGCCTGCAAGGACAGAGCCCCGGAAGCCCTGCTCCCTCGAAAACTGAGCATGCCTGTTCTTCACCCCTGGCAAACAACACAGAATTTGTGTTCTCAGGTGTCAGAAACCTCTGATACAGATGCACACATTTTCTAAAGTTATTTGCAGCTGGTTCCATTGACGTTTTGACTTAAGAACAACAGACAAACGGCTCCTGAAAACAAAAAAGCTGATGACATACTTCACAGGTGACCTAATATACTTGCAGGTGTATTTGATGTGAATCAGGCACTGCTGTGGACCAATTATATTGGCGTGATTAGACACTTTTAGAGATGACATTCTAACATTGACAGCCAATCAAAATCCATTTGAATTTAAAGGACTTACACGTTTACTGCAGTGAGCTCAGAATAAGTGCAACGTTATCATTCATTGTTAGGATTGCTAATGTTGTATTGTTATAGTTATCTTTATAATTACCGTTCTTGCTGTGTACAAACCTTAAGACACTACAATGTTTCCTGTTACACAAGTTCAAGTAAGTAAATAAGTAAATATTAAATGACTACAATGTTTATTAATAATAAATGCAATTAATTGAAAGAAATGGACATTTTATTCATTTAAATTGATAATGTACTTTTTATTTAATTGATGATCAGATTCTCCTTTTTATTGTTTCCCCCAACTGCTAAACCACACAGGATTGTGGGATATCATGACAGCAAAAGATACTGCCTTTAAAACTGACCAGATGAAAGCATCTTATTGGAAAGCATGTTATAGACACATTGGATTCAAACAATCTTTTAGATTTCGTACTGAGCCGTTGTGCTGGGTAGCTCTGCCCAGAGTGAAATCTCATTGGGTCAGAATCTCACTGGACAAAGTGTTAATTATAAGAGCCTCTGATCCTCCAGGTTATGTTAAGGTTATGGTATGTAAAGGTTATGTATTCTACATAACAGTGTCAGGATAAATGATGTTCCTGGGGAGTTTAGAGCCAAGCACTCAGCGTGTCTCCTGAACAGGTGGCTTCTGTGAGTGTTTGCACTGCAAGGATTATGATTATGGATTAAGGATTATGGATTCATTGACATTTCCTTTACTTTGCCTCCAGAGCAAAGCTGAGTAGTTCACATAGTTCATACCATTGACGCGTGTGAAGTGAGCATAGAACAGTTCCTTTCTGCTGCTACACAAACTACAGAACCCAGCACACTCGCACACACACTCGCTCTCACCAGATCAGAAAAGAAATGCTCTTTTATGGTGAAATCTCCTTCTTCTGTCATAAATCCACAAGAAACAGTGTACTTTGTTGTGGCCTGACACATAGGACTAGCCAGACTGCCACAAATAAGATTAGAGTTCAGAGTGAAAGAGAGGGACATTATTATTAAGACTGTAAATCAGAATGGATGAATGGAGCGTCCTCATGTCCTCACATAACATTTCCTGTTCTCTCATCTGAGTAGCTACTGTAAATTTTAAGTGATTTGTTTAAACACACAGTGGCTATGTTCAGAACAGCATACTACCATACACTATTTATGTGTATGTCTATATATACTGTGCACAGTATGCACATTTTCTGTGTGCATGTAATACTTTCATAACTTTTTACATGTTCCAAAATGTGCAGTGTACAACAGAATAAACTGTGGTGGGTACTGTATCCCACAATGCAATGTACTCGACCGTTCGTTTCCATTGTGGTGAATTAAGCAGACTTATAGCAGCCATTATTTTTATCTCTTTCTTGACTCACTATATGATCAGACTGCCAAAAAAAACATTTGTGACACAAAACTGAATTAAACAAAAAAACTTTATTTAAAAGTAGTGTAGGCAATTTTAAAGAGGTTAGCAATATCTAGCTTTGGGGGAGCGGGCATCCTCTATAGTGAGAGAACCACTCTATGCTCAGCCCAGAGAGCCTGTAGCCCAAGGGAAGCCAGCAAAACAGCTGGCTGCCATCGCTCACATCGCTTACTATAGGGGGAGGACCCTCTATAGTGAGGGTGTTACTTTAACACAACCCAAAATACTTTAGGGGTAAAGAGGGCCTGCATTGGATATGGCCATCATATGCAGCACAGCACCAGCCTGACCCGCTGTCACTTATGCTTTCCCATTTAGAAATGAGACCAGAAATGGTCTAATTGGCAGAGTCAAAGTGGCACTTTGACACGAGAACAACAGAAAAATGGCTTCTGAATTAATCCTGATAATGTGTATTTGAGTGATTTTGGACACAATAAAATGGAAGTGCTTAGAAATTTGCAGTTTTGCTTTTTAGATTTCTGTTTTCTTATTTCCCAAAAAAGGGAAAGGCATTTTTCTTATGCTGCTACTGTAGCTTCTACAGAGAATGTTAGAAATTTTCTGTCACACAAACTTATTTTATTACACAAACTGTCTAAATGAGTTTTGCTTTTTTTTTAAAAACTAGTCTACAAAAGCGTAGAATAAGCAAAGCAAAAGACCAAAGAATAGTAAACAAAATTGTACTGTGCACAAGAAAAACAATTTTCTACTAATGTATTTGTTTTAGTTAGCATGCTCAAAAGGTCATGGTTGACCTGGTTAGCATGGGCCAGGTAGCTTGCACTGGTAGACGTCATATCTACAGCATTCTGCAAAGCGTCTTTGTCCATTGATAGTCTTTTAAAAGCAATCTTATATTCTGATTAAATCCATCGTTTTGCAAGCAGCATACAGTATAAATTGCAAATACATACAGTGGTATAGAAGATGATTATGGAGGGCTCTTTTGAGCATGTAGAAGTCATATTTCTTCCCGTTTGTTGCCTTTGACGCATAGCTCAGAATAGTCACTAATCGGGCATAAATTTCCTCAAGAGATTAGTCACATGACATTTACAGCTTAAGTGATTGGCCAGAAAATCATTGTGCCCAGAACTGCAGAACTGTCCATGAGCAAAGATAGCAGTACAGGTCACATGCTTTAGCGGGGTCCAGCACCAGTCAAACTTCTGAGATTAATGGAAATGCTTTCACCAAGTATTATAGGCATTTTTGGACACTCCCCAAAATTGGAGAGTCAGAGCTAAAAAAAAATCCCTTCTCAGTGAGTTTACCACTGGTAATTACAACACTGTAGTGTGCTCATAAATGCGTTAATTCCAACGTGACTTGAAGTCAGCATAAGTCTCGTACATGATGTGGCTGTGCCAAAGTGAGTCTCTTTATTTTCCTATAATCCAGATCAAAACCAGAGTAGCCCGGCCTCGCTCCTGCTCTCCATAGTGTCCCATACTCCCCAGAAGGAACCCTTGAAGTGCAGCATGAGAATCGGGTAACAGATGGATAGAATTTGGAGTCTAAGGTCTGGCCAAGCCAGCTGGTGAGAGCTCACATTTCCACTAGCATGAAAAGTTCTGCTTATATCATGTGCAATCTGATGAATTGCATTCAGGTGTTACAGAGCCATAGATTTTTCTTCACATAAGCACCAGAAACACTTTGGCAGCAAAACAAATGCTGCCTCAATTGTCTTACGCACATACACGCTGTCGCATGTTAAGAAACAAACGTGTGTAAACACACCTTTGGTTTTACTTATGAGTTTTTCCTGACAGGTGATAAGCAAGTAAAATTAAAGGTGGAACCTGAAGCCTGTCTTATAGAGCCGAAAATATCAAGAGACTTGTTGTAAATAAAATGTCTACACAATTGCACTAGTTTAGTTTATTTGCATTCACAGCAATACATGCAATGTAGTTTTGGGAACACTTTGCAATTGTCAAGTTTGCTGTTTTCATCCAGGCAAAGCTGTCAGTCCATTTAATAACAGGCTATAGGGGAAATTAGCCAATTATTCTGTTATACTGTATATTTTACCTCAGTGCAACAGTAACACAATGAATTTTTAAAACTGCACAAACCACAGAGTCTACTGTCAGCTCGTAGTTCCAGGTTATAAGTCTTTACCCTCAGTGCTGCTAAGTCTCGGCTTACCTTAACAATGAGAGCGGGCAGGTCATTGAATTGGTTGTTACCAAGTAATGAGGAGCCTGCAGTTTGGGGACACGGACTCCAGGGCAGCACAGCTATAACCCATGGGAGCTCATTATTTACTATGCAGCCAGGCCTGGAGTTCGGACCTATGACTAAAGACACACTCTCGCTCGTTTACACGTCATCCCTAACCTGTAAATAACCATGAAAATGAATTAATGTTGTGCCAGCGGGAACACGGGCGGAGTTAGCATGGACATGCGCCGTTAGCATGGACATGCTTTGTTTTACATGGGCTGTGGAACATCCAGTGGGTGTTGTTGGAGAGCGTGTTATTATGCAGTCTTTATTTCTCCTGGGTCCTGATGGTACAGGGCTTGATTGAGTTACGCTTAAGGGATGATTGGAAAGCTGGAGACACTGATGGTACGATGATCCCATCTACTGTGTTGTTAATACATGCAGAATGCTCTGTCACTTTGACTACAACGAGGCATTCTATGCAAAAGGTACCTTTTCTATTTTGAAAGGGTGATTTTTAAAGACACTTTCTGTAGGATTTTAAAGAATAGCAGAGTCAAAGGATGTTGTTACGTCCCCCTGTGATTTGTCGTTTTGGTTTCTCCCATGTTTTCTCTCTCTGCACGTCACGTAACAGATGTATTTAGGTTGCATTGTGTTACAGCTAACTTTTTGTTAAAAATGTTAATGTTGGAAAATGCTGAACTTGAAATGTGATTAGGATAGAACAATTTAAACCAAAATGGCCTCCTATCATCATTATTTAAATGTCAACAACACTGCTGTTTTTATCTATTGTTATGCTGAGTTATATAAATAACAGAATGAATAACTTGGCCCCTTGAACCCAAATGATGTAACTTGATTTAAAATAACAGTTCCCTGTTATTCTGCAGCAAGTAAGTGGAAACAAAAGTCATTGACACAGATTCCAAACTGTATTTGTTTTATGTAATATTTAGATTGTTGGAAAACATTTTCCAGTAAGACGATATTTTTCATTTTAAACATTTTTAAAGTAACCTACTGTTACCTGTTTACTGATAAGCTGTTTACATTACCCAGTTTAACATGGCAAGGTTTTAATATGTTTATACAAATACTTTAAATGTAAATGTAAAAAAAGTATGCAAAAAAGCATGTATAGAATACGTTTTTTTAATAATAGGATGTTAGATGTTAATAGGAAAATAGGATTTGTGTGGACACAAATGGTACACTTTCACTGAGTGACTCTAGAGCTCATTTGGGTGAAAATCCTGCTAATTTTGACATAAAGGTGAAACAACAGTACACAAGGGTTGTATGGCTGCCATAACTGAAGTTCTTCTGATTCAGTCTGACCGTGGGCATTAAACATCAAGGAAATGCCAAACACTCTGTGAAACCAAAGCCTCCGTTCCGGCACTGCTCTGATTATGTTGGACTTACACACCAGTATCTGAACTTTTCCAAAGCCTTGGGTCTGATTTCAATCTCTGCGCTGATTGTTTGTAGTGGTGGGGGATTTTAATGGAAAAAACAAAATACACCGAAATCTGTAATCAGATATACAAAATGACATTTTCTTGCTCGGCGACTAAGCGCGTGTTCAGCGCCTACCAACTAGTCAAACTCTTTTCCTTCCACAATCCTTCACTGTTTCCTGATCCACCCTAATTGAGATCACCTAGAAAGGAAACCACGAGCCCAAGTCACCAGCAATTAAAAATAACATTCATATTGTACTGGCCAGCACATGGACCTTTTAAAAGAGTGTGATTTTCATTGGACTGGCCCATCTGTTTGTGATTTTCCATTCAGGCCCCTTTTTTATATTTATTTAAAAGTGGCCTATCATGAAAGGCTGGTGAATGAAACAATGTGGCAAAATGGCTTTTTTAACATACAAATAATCAAGCTCTTGGCAGGAGTCGCCTTTTTTAAATAAATACCCGATTCACAAAATATTAGCTTTTTTTAAAAGACTGTTTATTGTCCAAATGTCTTGTGCCTAAACGAGTAAGAAAACAGAATCAATTATCACAGAATCAAACAGCCGGCTGATTAAATAATGCATGTGACAGGGGCACTGACCACATTTCACAAATAAACTCAATTTTTCTGCATGGAATGCGTGGGAATGCAGGGCCTGAATGGACCGGAACTGCTACATTTGGGGCCCATGCTGTCAGGTAATTACCTTTGATCTGCCAGCCGCTTAATAGCAAACCGTATTTGTATAAATGATCCAATTACTACATTCAAAGAAAGAAGGGAAACTAGAAGGCAAGCAAGGAGAGAGGAAAAATCATGTAATACAACACTCCGCTGGAGTCATGAAAATAGATTTTATCACAGTCTCAGGGACATTTGGTTTTTATTTAGGACCATAATGACGAATACATTTGACGATATGTCTAAATCTAAAAGTAGATGCATATGTCATCAGAGAAACATGTCTTGAATGAGAAATTAAAAGGCTTTTGGGATTGACATTTTTGGCTTGTAGTCAAAGGAAATGGGTTCTATTGGGAGTAATATGTTACTGAGCGTGTCACGCTGAACTGAACTGTGCTGTAAAATATGACTGATTCTGAGATGTTCTAGTGAACAATGAATGACAAACTCAACCAAACAGATACCTGAGTGACAGAGATATGAGGTACTGTTTATTTTTCTTTCTGATCTACTAAGTACTAATGGCAATATCACCTTTATAAATAATGACACCTCTATTAAATGGAAGATTTTGTGATTTATGAGGATAAAAATGATAATTAAAGCAATTAAACATAAATTATCAGACTCCTATTTTCCAATTACTAAGAAAATAAAAAATAATTAAACTTCGAAATAGATAAAATTTTTCTAATCTTGTACATAGAGATTGCAAACGCACAAATGGTTTAAAACTGTTTTAATATTAAAAAATTGGATTAAAATTATTTATGTATAGATCATTCCTCCTGATACAACATCAGTTATTTATTATTTTCAGAGGTTTTCAACCAAGTGGGGCACAAACTGGGCTTGAATCCACAGCTGATACAGATGAACTGTACAAAATCTTGTACCATGCACAGCTAGATACAGGAAACCACTTAATCACTGAGACCAGGGGCATGTAACATTGCACCATGCTCCCATGCAAACAGAAGGTTACTATGGGAACAGCTTTTTCACAGCCATCCTTATGTTGCTCCTCCACACATACAGTGCACTGGTACTGAGGGCGTTTAAATAGATCCTGGATCTCTCTGGATATATGATGTTATGTAAATAGATCCTGGATTTCACTGGTTACTTACGATGAATCTGTGAACTCATTTGAAGCTTTGTGAGCCCAGATAGATGATCGAAGAACTGCACAAAGTGTAAAAGTGAATATTGAAAAAAATATAACTAATAGTGAAAAATAAGTTTAACTGAGGGTGGCCAAATGTGTGTGTGTTTATTGGCTGATTGGCTGTTTACGGTAGCCAAACAATACAACAACTTGGTGCATAAATATAGGACGGGTTAATTGTCTGTTTAGAAACTGTTTAGAATCTGTTTAGAAAGCGGCTAATCAAGCAGCAGTCAGTACTTGACAGACGCATGCAAGAGCTGAGAGTATGTGTTGGAACGTGGTTCAAGCTCCTCGTTTGTGCTTGTCTGCAAGGAGACACCTCTCCTGATTAATTACCCTGAGAGTTATTCACAAGGCCACATGCTTGCTGGGCCTTCACCACCTCAGTACTGCACGATCTGCCACTTACCCCAATAACTGGCTTTCATTAGCACCTGCCCTTTGACGTCATGTTTGATCACAGCGATCACGTAATGACGGCCGCATTTTACAAGGGGCACATGTGGCCCCACGCTCACAGTGCAGCTGTTTCCCAGTATGCAGGGAATATCTTCTGCCCTGTCAGCTTGGTCTGCTGTTGTATGCAGTGATATAAATAAAAATCACAAAGAAATAAACAGTGGTGGGAGGTCCTTTCAAAGAGTAACAGAAGATTGGATGAGAGACATGGTCAAGACTAAAGAGGCCTTGTTTTCATTTACAAGTGCTTTGTGACATGAGAACAACTGAAATTCATCCACAAATGTTTGGGGTTTAAAAGGGTTACCATGCCTTTAAGGAGCGGCCCATTCCAGCGGGAGGCTGTTTTCTGATACTGGCTCCAGAAGCTTAGGGAGGATCAGACAAAACAAGATCTGCTCCCCTCATGTGTAAGAAATAAATCAACTCTTAAACAGACAGGTGTGAGTAGTCAACAGTGCTTTATAGTAACCTGGAGGCCCTTTCTGAAATCCTTCAGGAGATATTTACTCTAATATCAACTATCACACTTGTTTCTCATATAAAGCAATGAGATTAGGCAAATTTAATTGCTTATGTCTTGTGCCTCTATTTGGAAACCCTGGTGTTTTAGAAACATTGTGATCTTATCAATATCTCAATATCTTTGCTTAGATTTGCCAAGATCCCTGGGTCTGCAAAAAAAGTTCTAAATGTCTCTTCCAAGATGACGTTGTCGTTGTTTCGTTGTGTGTATTTCGGTTTCTCCTAAAGAATTTTAAAGAAGAGGAAACTTAAATAAAGTCATTAAGATCTCCCACAAGCTTTGAGAGAGAAACCTCTGAGCAATCAAATCTTTGTCTGGGCTTACTCCAGGAAGTTACATAAAGCCAGTTAGTGCAATTGGACTTGCTGGTATTTTGATAGTGCTTGTCTTAGTGCTAGTGCTAGTTTTGTTTGTTATATGCCCCAACACAGTACATACGAGCTAAGACTGAAACAGGATCTGTTTCCTCAGCTTTACCCTAATTCTTTGTCTTGTAATCTATAATGACAAAATATCAGTCAATACCAAAAGGACTTAAGGATGATGTTTCATAACAAATGCAGTAACACCAACAAATCTTCTAATAACTTTGATGTTGAAGGTAACCCAACTGAGTAAATATACACACTTAGCATGCAGATTACCATGCGCGGCTTGGTAAGTATGTAGGGGCACTCTATAGGGGTATTAGGTGTCACACTGAATGTGCCGCCTCCCTAACGACTTCAGAATTGCAAGTATTCCACAGCTATGGTGTCTGTTTGCCATGGTGACTTGTGGGAACTTGCTGATGCAAGGAAAGATTGAAAGAGAGACTGAAAAAATGAATGTAAAGAGATGTAGATGAGACTACAGAAAGCACAATTAATGGGTAAAACATTTTATTGTTCCGAAGTTGCTTTAATAGAAAGTACGTTCCTAAAATTCCATAGGAGAAACAAAACTAGATACAAATGAGACAAATGTTAACATATAGGAGGAGAAAAAAGATATAAAATTAGCTGAGATAATTTGGTCTTGAATGAATTGGAATATTGAACTACAGTATCTAACTTCAGTCACATTTTAGAGCAAAAAAATTAAAGCAGCAGAAACTTCCATATTTGCACACAAGATTATCAGGGTCTTTTCTTAGGGGAAATCTAAGTTTGTCAGAGACTTTAAAGCTTCTATTTGCTCTCCATTTAGTCTCACTGCTGTCTAAGAGAAGCAACTGTAAATATTACATAGATTTCAGTGACGTTATTCCTATGGGTTCATGAGAGAGTTATGAGTAAGGCACTGATTTTCTGCTGCTCTGATCTCAGTTTTTCAAAGAATATAGTATGTGTGTTTTTTTCTGCAGCCAAGCACTTGCTTGGGACCTCTGCACCTGAGTAGCACCAAAATCAAATTAATCTGTGTGTGAAAACCCTCCAGGGAAGGATTGAGAGTCACTCTGGATTAAGAGGGAGCCAGACTAATGTACAAATTAGAGGTGTATAAAGAATACATCACCCTCCACCACTGGCCTGATATTGGAGATTAATCCTCGGGCTGCAGGCCAGTGCAGCAAATGAGTAATAGTGGAATAAACTTTCAAGATCAGGTTCCAAGCCAACCAATGCTCACAGATGAGGGTGGAGGAGGGTTACTGAACTATAGAGATCCACTGACCCTAGAGCTGAAACTGCACTGGAGGAGAAAAAAGTGGTCTGGAAAAATCAAGCAGCTTGTATGAAACTTCTAAAAGTATCCGATTTAGTTTCATAAGGACTATTATTGTAATTCTTTCAGGAACTTAGGACTCCAACTCCATTTGTTAAAAAAATAAAGTGATGAAAGCAGACATGAATCAAGATGACTGTCAGTCTTTCAGTGGCCATGTATGCCATTATAAAAGCATTATGTTAAGGGTGTGGACACATTTCTTAGGCTGAAAGCAATGTCTGTTGACTGCTGCTCTGATGAGGAGATGAACTGATAATGTTCCAATCAGTGTTTCACATACAAAACATGACCTATTGAATAAGTCAGACCTAATAATATTGACATGAATTTCATGTGAAACTTTTAGTTCATATTGGAGTCTCAGACTTTGGTTTTATAGTTTGGTATATTGGGAAATCTTAACATAGTTAGAGACACATTGCATCCCATTTCATTTCATTGCTCTCTAGCAGAGGCAATGGAAATATTACAAAGATAATATAAGATTTTTACTTTTATTTGGTATAGTATTGTAGCATATTTTACACGTTGAGATCAGACAATGTGTGTGATTACACAAAGCTGTTATTGTGTCTTTGCAACTTGAAATTGGAGCAAATAGTAATGCATGGTGGGTGCTGTTTATTAAATTGTCAAACCAGACACTTTAGGAGCTTGACAACCCCTGCATGAAGATCTCGCTCAACATCTCACCTTCTGTGTTTCATCCAGTAAAGAAAGTCATATAGGTTTGAACCTTAAAATCACACCCATTGTATGATGTCAGTTAATTAATTAACCAGTGTGTCGGTCTGTGTGTCTCTTCTTTAGGCCTGCCTCTCTACTGATGACTAGTGACCATTCTCTTCCTCATTTGGACTGATAGTCTGGTTTCTTCTTTTTCAATCCCCAATGTGGTGAGATGCTCTTCACTCCAAACAAACCAGTTTCTTTATTGAGGACTTTTAAAAACAGGGAAGGTGGTCCAAAAGATTTTCTCACAAACTTATCAGATGTTGTTTTCAGACCCACACATTCTCTGAAGGAAAGAATTTAAAGTCAGGTGACCCTAACACCCACCCATGACCAGCATGCTACGGTAGGACGCCCATGTATGGATCTGTTGAAAATGATGGCTGCCGGAAACCCCCTTCATGCTTACCTCCAGTGTCAGGTGTCAGAGGTGAGTGCTGTCCCACAGTAAATGATGCATCCGAAGGAGGTGAAACTTCACAGTTTAACCACAATACCAGCCCATTGACCAATCAGAGCTGAGTGTTTAACAATGCTGTGGAATACAACACAACCCCACATAGCAGTTAATGCAGGTCAGTGAGTCAAGCAAAGACAGATCAGTGGTGATCAATAAGAACTTGTATAAGACACAGGCTGCCTCCTGGTTCACTTGAGATGGTAAAGTACAAACCAATGAGTAGGTGGTAAGGCTGTGTTCCATTCATCTCAGAAAGCAGAAATTTCCAGCTTCCTATTTGGATTAGTGCAACAGAATTGCACTTGAATTTGGAGTTCTAGAATGGCAGCTAGTTTAAAAATTCCAAGTTGAGATGTGGGTGTATGACATGATACAAACATTGTGGCACCCAGGGAGACATACACAGTTAATGAAAAATATTTACTTCCAAAATGATAGTTCCCCCAAAACTGTTTCCATCATTTACTGACCCTCATGTAATTCTAGATCTATAAATATCTTCTTTTGTGTTCCTCAGAAGCAAAAAAATATACAAATATAAATTTGTAATAACATGAGGGTGAGTAAATACATGTTGGCCAATTAGATTGCCGTGGTTAGACTTGATATTTAGTTACTGGTGACATCAAAGGCATTCCCTATACCTGGTAAACCAGACGCAGTGTAAAGTTCCCTGCATACTTGCTACCTCAATTCAAATTCAAAATGAATTTGAAGGTAAAATGCATTCTCAGTACAAGTCTGGATGGAACACAACCTCCATAGGAAGTAAACCAATTCCCTTGCATTATTATTTTTCAGGGCCACTGTAATAATCAACAAAGCAGAGGGCATGTCCTCTTGTAAAACCTGCCACTGGGCAGAAATATATCCGTAAAAGTCGCCCACACGCCCCAGAGCTCAGAGCATGCCAGAGCCGGGCCTGTGTACACACAATAAAACCACAGAATGAAACGGTCAAGATGGGGTCAGATCAGCTGCTTCTGTATGTTTATATTGCCCTTCAAAGGCATCAACATTATTAAATAAAATGTTTCATGTTTGTTGGTTTTTGTTGTTTAAATAAAATTACATCATTAAAGGTCTGGTTACAGAAGTGGAACAATCACAATAAAGTTATCTTTGATGTTAAAGGCTTTGTGTGAGTTTCGTTCGGCTACAATACCTGTGAATTTGCCATATGTTTACAGTCCATGGAGGGTTTCACAATAAATATAATTCAAATAGCTCTTACAGTCACATTGTTATTTGACATCTGCAGAGAACGAGAACTCTGCTGTCAGTGAAACAGGGAAATTGGCCTCTGGATCATTCACTCACACAAGCTTAATAGCTGTTGATGCATTTGCCCTCTCGATCTTAAAAGAGCCACAGACCTCTTATAATAGTGCCTCTGTATTGTGTTTCTTAATTTCATTTGATTAACTTCATATTCA
>JAZGTK010010304.1:1048-16503 GCA_036877625.1 Ambastaia sidthimunki | reverse complement strand
ACTGTCGCCGCTCTGTAGTCTGATTCCTTTGACCTCAATACTGACTCCTGAGAGGCCAAAATCTCATCCAGCCGTTCTGTTAACACACACACACACACACACACACAAACACACACACACACACACACACACACAAACAGCCAATTCAACAACACATCCAATCTGATCAGATACATCTCATCTCATCATAAACGATGCAATGCAATAATGAAATGCTTAATGGCATAACGGTGTATTTCCACAACCTCACGATGCATCGCTGCTTTTTATTAATAGCAAAAGGTGATTTATGATACAACAGCTCAGTTCCAATGTTTCACTGTCTACAACTGATTTGCATAGTTAGCGTATGTTGCTAACAGTGCAATATTCTAATTACTGAAAAATACATAATGCACACATTGAGTAAAGTATTTATTTTTTTAGTTCAATAATTATATATTGGATAAAACAGTCATGTTTAATTGGATGACTATTTTTCATGAATACTCGCATTACTGAATGAAATATATTTATTTGAATTTCTGGATGAATGTTCATGGAGTAATGCATTGTGGGATTGGCACATTTGTGACTCTACCTTAGAATCTGGCCAATCTGGCCTCATGATTTTTCTGCTTAATTATTATGCACATATGATGCCTAAAAATATTGCTTTGGGAGGCATCCACTGAGTTTGGAACAGAGCTGAAGGAAGCATATGAGGGGAAGATGACTGAATCAACACACACTGAGATGTGCATTGATCTGATGGGTTTCTAACCGTGTCACTCACCTCCTCTTCTCCTCCTGGCAGAGGCTGAGCATGAAATAAATGAAAGAACACTTCTTTATTAATGTCTCACAGCAGCAAACGTCTGTCCATATGTGTTTCAGTGTGTGTACATGAGTGTAAATGTGTCTGTGTGTGTTATAAAGTCAGTAAACTCAGCACAGATTGTGTGTGAGAGAGAGAGAGACAGCTGATGTTTTGAATAGCCTAAGTGGCAGCAGGAAGATGATACAGGTTCAGAGGAGAGAGCGATAGAGAGAGACAGATAAAGAGATGAGGAATGAGAGATAAAGAGAGAGGACTGAGAGAGAGTGAGACAGAAAAACAACTGATGTTTTGAAAAGACCAAATGGCAGGAGGAGAAAAATCATGCAGTTAAAAGATAAGGAAGAGAGAGAGTCAGTATTTCTAATCTAAAGATTCAGGCAAGTATTTTGTGTTTGGTTTTCCTTTTGAAACAGGAAGTTTGGGTGGAATATGTCAAAGGAATTGTTTCTTACAAAAAAACCCATAGGCTGTAAATCACAGTAGAACTTGATTTGCTATTTGACTTTCAGGTGATATTAGTGGGAGGGGCATTCTCATTCTATAGAGTATTTGATTGGACCAAAATCTGTGTCGTGCAAGATGAGTCATCAATATTTATGGTCCATTGTCTACGAAGAGATAACCTGTGAATTTTAAATGCATATATCTGATAATATTTTTAGCTTTTAAAAACATATACACAGCTTCAAAACTAACAGACATAAAAGACACCCAAAATATTCCAATTTTAACAAGATAACAGTCCAACAGCACGCTAAAGCACATGACCAAACGCTAAAATCTGAGAGCATTTAAACTTGGACAAAAGTCTAGATAAACTACTCAACCTCACTAATTAGTCGGTCAGTTGATGAATGACTAGTTGATCATCCTGACTCACCCCAACCATGTGTGTGTTGGTTGAAGGCTTCTTACCTAGTTCTTCAAGCTCAGCAGTCATACTCTTGGACCTCAGGGTAAGTGTGGTGCTGGGCGATCGCTTTGGAGGCGGGGGAGCTGTGGAAGAAAGACATGGTGCAGATGAGAAGATGGGGTGACGTGACGAGGGGCCTTCACGACTGCCGCCCATCGGCAGCTGCCAGCGCTTCTTCACCATCTTCATTTGAGGTTCTCAACGTACCACACTGCCACAAGATGCTTAGAATCTCTCCTTCTCAAGCTCTCTGTCTTTCTATCTCTCACTGACATGCAGAATCACACAGCTATCAAACATCACGCGTGTACAACCTCAAACCAACGTGAAAAGAAATACACGCGCTCGCCCTTTGGCATCTCCTGAAATCCTTCATGTCATGTTTCTGCTGTCACAACCCTTCCTCTTAACTCTCTCTCCCAGGACGTGATGGCTGAGTCTTCTCTTTGTCTCTCAGAAACAGACCTGTAGCTCTATCCGTACGCATGCTACAACTGCATCAAGCTAACAAGAGCAGGTTCCAGGAGATCAGAGGAGATTTGTGGTCTCAATAACAGCCGTGAAAAGTCCTCGCTCCTTCAGCTAACAACCCTGCAGACCGGAGTGGAGATGGGGAGAGAGAGAAAACGAGATACGAGGAGAGAAAAACCAAGGCTCTAATGCAATACTTACTTCAAACATGCATTGTAGTAACCATGGCAACTCTGGCAGGAGCAAGGCCTGGATTTGTGCATTTAGACTGTGAGAATCTGTGTGTGAGAGTGTGTGTAAGTTTGTACGTGTGCTATTTTGTGTGTGGGAGGATATAGCCACAAAACTAACAACAGACATTATTACTTGATCAGTAATGTGTGTGTAAGTGTTTGAGTGTGTGATAGTTTGCAAGCCCAGAGTTATATAACAACCCCGCAACTTAGGTCCTGCACCAATATCCTTGTTGGTCCTGGAACAATATTCCTTATCAACCAATCGGATAGTAATTAGTTTTAATCATTTTTGTTTGACAGAAATGTTCATTCTGGACCAACAAAAGATGTTTTGTTTTAGGAACATGTTTTACTTGGCAAAATCATGGTCAACTAACTTAACTTTGGGTGCAAAGTGGGAGTGGCTAAAACTCAGGGCTAGTGGGTAAAAGGTTGCTGGTTCGAGCTCTGCAAGAAGCAATCTGTGAACTATCACCATTGTCCTGAGAAAGGCACCTGGACTGCTAGATTTAGAACTATCATTTTACCCCTCCTTATATATATAAAAATATTCCTTTTTTATCTTTTTATACTCTGTAGACCCTTTTTCCACTACAAAGAACTTAAGTGCAACAGAAAGGTTCTGTGGATGTTAAAGGTTCCTTATAGAACCATACAGCTCGACAAAGAACCTTTTAGGAACCTTTAGTTTTAAGAATGTACACGATTATATACACACTATGTTCTTCCACTAACAGCAAACACAGGCCAGTGTGCGGTTAGGATTGTGTGGGAGTTGCAGATAAATGTGAGGACAGTTTACATGGACACTGACCAGACCACCTCTTAGGGGTTTGAGGTTTTACTGTAGTTAGAACAGTGCGACACTAATTCACACAGCATTCGAATGTGTGTACAGAAAACACTTTCAGAAAACACTTTGCATTTCAGTCTGCTTGCTCATCACTATTGCTGCTGACAAACAACCCTGTCATGTAGTTAATGTCTCTCTGACAAACCGGGTCATTACTGCTGCCACACCAACCAACCAACCAATTAACTACCATCATCACACGCTCTAGTATTAAACTCTCAGTTACGACATCCGCTCCTCGTGCTGATACCAGATTCACCTGCTGAGAGAGTCTGTTCATCACATACAGTACACAGCATCAAAGAGCCGTTCCCTAGCAACCTGTGCCTTTAAGAGCACTTGTGTCTGACACCATAGCCCCGCCCACAACACAAACAAAACACA
Organism: Ambastaia sidthimunki; assembly: GCA_036877625.1. Classification (NCBI taxonomy): domain Eukaryota; kingdom Metazoa; phylum Chordata; class Actinopteri; order Cypriniformes; family Botiidae; genus Ambastaia; species Ambastaia sidthimunki. The sequence continues at coordinate 12,826 of JAZGTK010010304.1, read as the reverse complement.
TCAGTCAGCAGATCTTTACAGCTGCGTTATAAAATAATATTGATTTAAACATACAACCGTTTACAAGTTTTGCTATAAGAGATCTTTTGCTGCAAAGATGTGGTACGTGATGTCTTGCTAACAGATACTTTCAGGAGACGTAGCCACAGAATTACAGTGTTTACAGAGTGTATGGCTGTCAGTCATGTCTGTGTGATGTTCAGATGATGATGGATGAGAAAGACACATCTCACCCTTCTTTCTGACTGACTCCTCAGACTCTGGCTTGCGCGTGACGGACACCACCTTCATCAGCAGACTGTTTCCGCCCTGCCGGATGAGTGACACCACCTGCTTGTGTCCCACCTTAACAACGTTTACCCCGTTCACCTGAAAGATCAACCACAAACAGACATCACTGCTCCTCATCTCAGACCCGATGCAAAATCATCACACACAACAACAAACTCAGTGACATTTTAATGTGCTGAAGATGATAACACACATGAAAAAGTAGGAGGACAACAATGACTGACAAATGATCAACAGAGTTTATCGTATCAATACCTCAATGAGGAAGTCACCAGTTCTTAGCCCCGCCCTCCAGGCCACGCCCTCAACATCCACAGACTCCAAATACTGCAGTGCAGGAAAGGCAGGGGTGGGTGTAAACTCTTCTATAGGAGTCTCAGCTACACGTGCACAGAACATCAGATGTAGTATCAATTCATGTGCTTGTATGAACAGGAATGCAAGTTCAAGAATTAAGCAGAGAATCAGAGAACTGCCCTGTTGAACTGCTAAAATAAAACAGAACGATGTTTTGAAAATGACCCAGTTCTTATACTGTTTAGAAAGTCAACCTGCATCTTATACTCAGTATAGGCCAGTTTGCTAAAAATAGCTATTTTAACATTGAAAAAAATTACACAACCATTACGTAATGTAAATATTTGTCAGCAAGAGTTCGGCTCTTGTGTTAGAAGCAAATGAACATATTGAGTAAGAGACAGTAAAGAAAACTAGAGAACATTTATGCAAAACAGAAGCAATATTCATAAGAGAGATATTTATGCACCATGTGGATAACAGATGGCATTAGGAACTCATAACTCCTGCCCAGGATGGTGCCACCCCAGAGACTGGCCACCACACACACACACACACACACACACACACACACACTGAAACTGTCTGATAATACTGCACAGTCATCACTGTATATGTTATATAATCAAATAACAGGGTGACTGGATCAAACTGTGACACTATAACTACTGTTATAGAGTTGCAACTCCCTCAACTCTATTATAATATCAGCAGTCTTGCATCTGTAGATGTTACTCTCAAATGTTACTGTAGTGGAAACAGATTAAACAGAAGCACATCAGTACTCAACTGTGGATCAAGAAAATAATGTCACTCCAGTGTAAAACCATACTTTACCATATTTAACTCAAACTGTGTTTCTTGAATATAAACTGTTCAAAGAAAAACAAACAACTTTCTTGCTTATAAACAACTTTCTTCCTAAACTGATGTCACCTAGGCCGTGAAGTCTATTGGGTAATGTTAAGCAACGACTAAACAGCTGTTCAGGTATTGTTTTTTCAATTTCTCGTTCAGGTCTGCCTCTGTTCTGGTACTGAACCCCAACCAAGTCAAACCCCCCCCTACATTTTTCTCTTTAAATTATGTCTACTTAAAAATGCCACATTGCTGAATTAAACTGGGCTGTTTTGTGTCTTTGTGTTTAATATGTAATCCTGTAATGTAAAGGAAGTTGCAATTTTTGTTGTAACATCATTGAATTGAGGCCACGAGTGTGGTGCCCATTTACAGCCCTAAATATCACGTCTTACCTTTTGCTCCTCGCAAGACAAAACCGAATCCCTCGTTCTCTTTCTTCTGTAGCACAGCATCTTTCTCCTCAATGATGTAATCACTGTGAACAAGACAGAACAGGACACTCAGATCAGACTCCAGCACCATGCCTGCCTCAGGAGAACCACAGCCGGGAACTTCAAACAGGGCTGGTGGGGACCCTGGACTTACCCCACCACACCCAGCACCCTCCCTAACCACCTTCCTGCTCACTGATCAGCCAATCAGGTTAAAAGCTGTGTCTGCAAGACTGCCGACAGTATGAAAATGCCCAGGTGGAAGCTTTTGTTCTTCTGGTGGACTCTAGAAAGACCCCTGCATTAGCAGATTGGCCGAAATGCTAATGTCCAGCCTCTTATGCTATTAAATAAAACGATAGAAATATGAAAGGTCTATAAGGAACTCTTTTGCTCTGTCTTTGTGTCTGTCCTCCAAATGCAGCTGAGACAAAAGAGGCTATTGAAAAAGCAGAAATGTAGATAAGAGACTGAAAGACAATGTTAATTTGTATCCATGTCTTACTCTCCAATCAGTGTTGGAAAGATGGGGTGAGCATTTACAAAAGAGAGAGAGCTAGAGGGACACCAAAGAACCATCTCTGTGGTGGACTCCACACACACACACACACACACACAGCCCATCTGTCTGGATGCATGGTGATAGCTATCATCACTGCTAACAGCAGGGACAAATCTGTTCCCCTTACTCATGAGCCACTGTTACCCGCCCGCAGACACCATCAGACCCCCGCCAACACACATATCCAAACATGCACTTACACATACAAACATAACACCACCAAACATCAAACCCTGCTATGAAGAACATTCAACTGAATGAATGGCCTTCCACATTTACAGTACATTCATTTATTTGGCTTTTATTCAAACAACTTACGGGCTGTCAGACCACATAACTCTGGGTTATCTTGTTGCCTCTGTCAGGCTGGTTTTATGTTAGTAATTTATAATGAGATTTACTGTTTGTTGAATTTTCAAAAGCACAATGATCTCAATGACGCCTTAAGTACAAAAATAACATTAATGTAATCAATAATTTAAGGCACTTTACAAAGAAACCAGAGTGATGTTCTTGTTAACAGCTGCTTTTGTGCTGATCATCAGTTAACAGACAACTAGTAAACAGTGACTTTAAACACAACAACCCGTCTGTGTGATCACATGACCAGATGACATCTATCCACGCTCTCTCTCTCTTTCTTTAATTGTCTCTCGTCCATACCCTGGGGGTCTTCATCACTGATGCATTAGGAGTGACAAGAATCTAATTAAGCTGTGGAGAATCAATTAGATCAATTAGAGATGATTAGGTGTCGTTAGTGCATCGGGTTAATGAGTCTGAAACAGCTGATGAGCAGCAGTCACACTGATAACATCAGGCTGCTGTCGGGTCATTCAAACATGAGAACTCATATTTGCTCACGTGTGTATGAATGTTTCAACCCTGAACTATCATTACACACGTTTAACAGGCAAAAATCAATATTGCTACAGCTTATACTTCTCATCAGCTGTACTTTAACGTTACATTAACATTACATCAACATGACAATAGCTGATATAAAATACTTTTGGGGTAGTTGACATATTCTGCAAAGTGACATAATATATTCCATCTAAAACTACTTTAAATATCATTAAACATTTATAACTATTATGAATGTGTCTTTTATGACTTCATATTAATTAAAAGGCCACATTTGACACATATGCATGTTGATACAAACAAAATGTTCATGAATTATGCATCAACTATCCATATAGTTCCAATATTTCTTCTAGTCTTACAAAAGAGTTCAGCTAATCTGGCGCTTAATGATAATTTGATGAGATAATGAGGTGTGAAAAACGAACACAATGGCCATTAGACCAAAGGCTGATGATTTTCTGTAGTGCTGAATTGGTGTCAGCGCATATAAATGCCTTGAATCAGAGAGACGCACACAAACACATTAGCACCATGTCACGACTGTAAGACAACTGCTGTACTGCGACTGCACCGACACGCACTTTAATAAACGCTCACAGGAAGTGTGAAGACAGAGATGACCACACACTTCAAAAACACAGTTAGTGTTGCAATCAGTAACTCTTTGGCTACAATGAACAAAAAAAACTGTTATTGAGCAAATTCATTCAAGTCTCTTTAACTTACTCTGATTCTCAACAGTAAGTTAAGTTTTTTCAACAGAGGTGGCGATAGAGAGGCAAAAGTTACGAATTGGAGCTTTAAGATTTAAAAGTGAATTACACTCCATTCAGGATATACATTTATTACGTGTGTTTCCTGGGATTCGAACCCATGACCCCAACTCCATACCAATCCTGCTACAGGAACACTAACAGAAGCTACAGGAGCTACACGTGAGTGGTGGACAGTATTCGATTTTCAAGGGTTTATTTTGATCATGTTTATTTCTCTGTTTCTGTGAGATCAGCTCCACTGATGAGTGTCACAGGCTGAGAAAGGCTCCGTTTGTCCTGTGTGTTTGGAAACAGAGAGAGTTTATTTGTCTGATGCAGCAGGTAATTGATTTGATGGTTTTCAGTTCTTTAAACTGCTGTGCCGGGCCTGTTTGCTGTTGTTCAGCAGCCTGGCAAGACAAGACGAATGGAGTGAACAGTCACAGTTTGACAGAGAGACTCCAGTCATTAATCCTCTCTCTCTCTCTCTCTCTCTCTGCCAGGTCTGTCATCTCATCCTCACATCTATCATTCATTCTGAAAACACGTTTCATTAGTGTGTGTGCGTCATTCTTCTTATTAATTCAACTGGATTATAATAAAAGTATGTTGTTTACTGTGGCAGCTTGTTACACAGAATAATTGAATATTTGTTTACGAAATTTGCATCAGCCAAATTAGCGCTGCTCTGTGGCTGCCCAAAATTCTGTGTAAAGACACAATGCCGCATAAAAGACAGATAAAATGATGCTGCTCTGACTCACCTCAGTAAAATACACTTTAAATAAATATATGGAAAAAAATATATTATATAATATAGTTTTATATATAAAGATTTTATTTAGGTATTACTAATAAAAACTAAATGGAGTATAACTGTTTAAATTAAGGGTAAATAGTAGTTAATAATTTGATGACGTAATAGCTGAACAGTCACACAGTGTGTTATGTAGATTCAGCCTCTAGATGGCAGTAGAGGCTTAATACTGAAAACTCACACTGACCAGAACAGCTCACACACTTACAGAAGCAAAAATATACTGAACTTTAACTCTACAACAAAAGCAAGTTTGTAGAGTTTCCACAAAATGAGTTACCATCTAGTTCAATAGTATCAATTCAGTTTGTCAATATATGAGGTAAAGTTGAGGTTAACTTTACCTATATGAGGTAAAGTTGTCGTAGGAGCCCACAGTGTAATGTCTGAACAGCCTCTTGTTTCGATCCTCTCTCGTCTCTGAAAGAGAAACAGACGATATTTATATGCATCATCTACTGTATTCATTACTGTGTATGTATATTTACATTTTTCCATATTTCCAGAACCACATGCGTCTCATCAGCTGTGTTTGAGACTGTGGCTGATTGTGTGGATATGTAGACAAGCTAAATTAAATGCATGTAGGGAAGGTCAAGTGTGTGTGTGTGGCTAACAGGGCCGGTGACTCAAGCTGGACTAGATTTATGTGATTGGACTTTGCGCTGGAAATCAATGTACTGCTACCTACAGAAAGCCAATCTGCTGACACACACACACAAACACACACACACACAGAATTACAATTACAAACATTTTCTGGCAGACCCACTCAGACACACGTGCTCTGTTCTGCTGGATAAATGGCGTTACAGCAGTTATTAAATTAAACTTTGCTCTCTGTGTTATTGAATTCTTCATCTGGTCTTTCTCTTTTCGTAATAAACTCAGTGACCCACTTGCTCTGGTTTGATTACTAACGCATATTTGACTCGTCCCCGGGCTCCACACCTCCCCGCGTCACCTCTCTCTCCTCTCTCACCTCTCTGACTCCTTCTGTATGTTTTTTTTCCACTAGACTGACAAGGTCTAAAATGATCTTTGTTATTATTATTGTTAGTAGTTGCAGGTTGCTCTGTGTGTTTAAGCATCTTAACCAGTTCAACACTGCAACACTAGCCTGTGATGTGAGCTTGAGACAGAACTCATGCTGTGTCAGTGGATTAATAATAATAATATTCAAAAACACAAACTGAAAGATGCTCTTGAAATAGATAGAGGGGGAGAGACATACAGACAGAGTGAGAAAGACAGACAGAAGGAGAGAGGAAGGGAGGGCGAGAGAGAGTTACTTCAACTGATTCTGTGTTCTGCTGTGCTGCTACAGACTTGATAAGTTAAAGCATGAATTAGCATTTTAATGACTTGAATGCAAGAAAGGACGATCAAATACATGAGAGAGAGAGAGAGAAGGAAGGGGTGTGATGAAAGTACTGTATGAATCTCTCTCTAATATATACATATATTTTTGGTGTGTTGAATCATTTAAACTCTGTTCTGGTGAATTTAAAGATATTCTTCATGAGAAAACGATCTGGCCATAAAGCAGCTCTTTACCCATAATGCACCAGGCATAAATCATAAATCAACATATGCGCACGTGTGTGTTTTTGTGGAAAGCTGATTGCAAGCATCCGTGCCATCTGTGTCCAGAGCAAAAATAATGCAATCATTTATCATTCTCACAGAATGAGGGGAGAGAGAGACACACACAGAGAGAGAGAGACACAGAGAGAGAGAGAGAGAGAGAGAGAGACACACACACACACAGAGAGAGAGAGATTTCTGAGGGCTAAACATTATGACCATTTGTCTATTATCAAAGCACATGAATAGTGTAATTGTATCGATAAATGAGCTGTTCAGTAATGTGTTTCTGTTGATCATGTGAAAGACACACAGGATATAAAGACACACACACACTCACACACACTCACACACACTCACACACACCTTCTTGCATTCACAGCAGGAATCACAAACTCATTCAACAGAATCAGAACCACCTCATCAGAACAGATCAATCAACACACAATGACTTTAATGGCAAATCACACATTTCATATGCAAAAATGTCACACTGTGAAATCCTGACCAGTTGAGTGACACACTACAAAGACTTTCAATGGCTCAAAGACTTGCCGTGTCGTTCTATTGATATGATCAATGATTGAAGCTTGTCAAAACCTCTCGAATCACACACACCCTCCAGCTGAACAGTTTAACATGTGCTAAACGCTTTTTTATAAATCACGCCACTGTTTAAAATGAGCAGCGTCATGGATGGCAGGACCTCAGTGCTAGTGAGGGATTATGAGAAGAGTTTTTAGACAACAGATGGATGTGAACGGCCCAAACAGATTTCACAATGAAAACAGCCTAAAAATGTCCAGGAATCCAGATTTTATTCTAGATCAAACCAAACAGAAGAATGTATCTGTATGTAAAGTCATGTATGTAAGGTCTCTTTAAAAGAGTTGAACTAGGTGAAGGAGATAGTCCTCATATTAGTAGTTCTAGATAGTTCTCATATTTATGGAATATTTGTGAATTATTCATATCTGTGGCACAGTAATATTTGAGACGCGGTCGCACGTTGTGCAGCTTTTGCATTTGTGTATTTGTTATATCTGTGATGTTACTGCAGACATGTTCCCTAAGAATCAAACCCACAACCTTTGTGTTGCTAACGCAACGATCTACTAACTGAGCTACAGGAACCTGTAACTGGTACAGCTGTATCTGTGACTTCTGTTTGCTGTGGACATCTAGGGCTGAAGGACTTTCTTGAAGAAGAGTTCATTCTGGGGTCAGATCAGGGCTCAGGGTTTCAGCCCACAACAGAGACCCAGTTTTTCTCATGTCAGTGACCGACAGACAGTGACACATTTAGCTCTCACTCAACTCACATTACCTTTCATTACAATCTGTCTCTGTACAGACCTGAGCGTGTCTGACCTGCCCTGCTTCCATCTCCAGCAGTCAGTCACAACGTCTGAGGCCAGCAGGCTCCTCTATTCTCCATCTAACAGACATCACAGAGGCTCACGAGGTTTTAAAAGCCACAGAAAAGCAGCGTAAAATAGAACAGAATAAAAAAACAAAACCGTCCATGCAGACCCAAACCAAACACTTCATTCCAAATATTGAATTACAATAGACTTTCATTTCTCAGTGTTGCACACACACAACACAAAACCAGAAACACAAAAACAGGTCAGATCAATGAGATTTTTCTCAAACTCTCTCCACAACACTTTTATTCAATCTCTCATTCTTTATTTCCAGACATATTTCAGTTTTTCTCCCGCCGTCTGGCTGCCCTGCATGAGAACGACCCATTTTTGTGTTGAGATGAGAGAACAGTTCAGATGCAGCTCATTTATCTCCCTGTCACTGAGTTCATTTAACAATCACAAAATGAGGTTTATAAACATTCTTGAGTGAGATGAAACTAAAAAAAACACTGGAGATACAACAGTGTTTTACAGTAACTTACAGTATGTTTACAGGAACAGGCTGGTGGTAAGTGTCTTGCTCAAGGGAAAATGGTGATAGTTTATGGTTCAACTCATGAGGGGTTTAAACTATTTAATTACCAGTACAGAGAATTAAGCACCACACAACACTGTCTCCTTTAGGAAACACATTTAACTTCATCTGACCTCAATTTAGCCATATTAGAGGAAACATTTGGTAACAAATGCAATATTCTGCAAGACTGTTTACACTTTAAAACCACAAGCAACTACCAACAGAAAACAATCTTTCAGTAAAAGTCAAAAGTTCGGCCACAGCTTATCATTCTTCACTATTGTTCTAAAATGTAGAAAACAGTAATAATAAATTCATCAAAACTATAAAATATCACATGAAGTGACCAGAAAAAAGTAACCTAACAATCTTAGAGTAAACTTATATAGTGTTTCCATGTTGCCATTGTAACAGCTGTGCACTGAACATTCCCACCAATCAGAACCGGCGCCACCTGCAGGCTTTTAAAAACACATGAGTTCTCAATCTGTGGTTCTGCGTTACAGAGATCTGTTATAGTGAACTGGTTGAGCTGTAGCAGCGGATGTTAACGGAGATCTTTGTCCACCAGAACAGTCAGAACTCTGAAAAGAAAAGTGTGAGATTTCACAGCCGTTTATACGTGTCTTAATGGAGTTCACATGAGACTGTGGCAACAGAACCTTCATATTGTATAATTTATAATCTTAATCACACGGCCATATAAACACACAATCAGTCTCACGGCTTTTTTGTTAGTTGAATTGCAAAAGCAATTTCACACTGCCTATACAAATCTGCTCCTAATACTATATATTTGCACTGTATATATGTGTGTGTGTGTGTTTTGAGGAGCATGTAACATTGCCAATAGCAGGACTGCTATCTCATCAAATCTATTGTCATGGTAACTTTGGAGGCATGTCAACACAATAACACACAATCACCAGCAGCTCAGATCCAACCTCCCAAAAACACATTATAGCAGATTACAGGCCTTCATTAGATTCCACACTCAGCCGAACACATTTTCACCCCTGAAATAACATTCAGCTCAGAGTGAGATGTTATCATGCAAACACACACTCATCTGTGCGGTGCATCACAGCTACTGTTGCTCTTTTAAACCGGACGTGAATGATGTGTGAAACTCTGTGAGCTGTTGAAGAATGACGTGCAAGAACTTTTCAAAGCAATCAAAAAGAGTGAAAAAATCCTGTGGACTTAAATTGGAGGAATCTGAGGTATCTAGACATCAAAATATCACAGCGATTTTGTTCTGGGCCAGTAAGGTACCACCTAGCAACCACACCATAGCAACCGCTTAAAACAGCCTAGCAACTATCTAAGAACTCAGAAACCCTCATAACAAGGGTGGCAGGTTTGTACGAGCAACCAAATGCATTTCCCTGTGAAAATGTAAAACTTCAGATGGGCTTTGTTATTAAAAATTGCCTTTAATGAGGATGAAGCAAGGTTAACCGCACACACACACACACATCTTCACACTCTCCTACATTTACCATGGTAACTATCTCTGAGAGCTACACAAGAAAAACCCAGAACAATGAGATCACATCCGACCTGCGAAACTGAAATGAATAACATAAAAGCTAATTTAATGGAATACATTTGTACCTTTATCTCACTGTAACTGCCTCCTCACTCACTAATATCAATGTCCACAAATCTCTCTCTCTCTCTCTCTCTCTCTCTCTCTCCACCCGTGTGCCCTTATGTCACTGTGTCTCTTCAGTCAGAGTTCAACACTTCTCAGCCTGTGACTGATGATCCTTCTGCTGCCCTGCCAGCGATACATGACCGTCAAAAGAACGAAACTCTCTTTTATTCATGCTCAACTATTACTTCAGAATTGGGAGCTGAGGTAAACAGCTGTGTGTGTCAGCGGGGGTGGTGGGCTGGGGGGATATGGGGTTATATAGCTTTGGGTAGAGCATTTTACTTGGCATATTTCCACGTGCCGTGATAAGAAATGCTTATCAATAGCTCTGACACAGTGCACACACCATGAACACACACCGTGTGTGTTTTTGTGTGGTACGATTAAGATCCTCACTTACTTTTTCTCTAATTCTCTCTTTCCGGAACTGAGTGGCCAGACTCCCATGATCCTCTAGGGTCAGTCCAACATCATAATAACACCAGTGTAAACCAATATCTCATTTTAAACAGGAGGAAACCATAATCAAACTCACACTATTGATCCAGATTGTCACAAAGAATGTAAATGCATAATTCTGCTCTTTTCAGCTACAGATGTTTTTTCTGCCTGTCTGTCACACAAACACACACACGTTTCACACGCATGAACACTTGCTAATCTGACACTCCACGGACCAAATATCTGTTTATATACCGCAATGAATGACACAAAATCATACACCAAAACCAGACAAGAAAATAATATTAGAAAATGTGTCTTACAAAAACAATCTGGTGGTATTAGTTAACTATGCTTTTAATGAAATAATCTGTTCATTAACATTGTATCTTTAAGCTATTAACACACAAGCCCCCAATTTATAAACTGTGATTTAAATAAATGAATAAGTGTGTGTGTGCGTGTGTGTGTTTGTGTGTGTGTGTGTGTAAGAGACAGATTTTGTTAAGAGGATTACATTAAATATTTGCAAATTAAAAGATAAATATACACGGGTCAGGATTATGTAGACATTATACAAACACAGACAGATTTTATAAGATTAACTAGTTTCTCTGGTGCTTTTTATATCTGACAGGGTTCTGATAGGTGAGTTCTAGCATTACAAACATAAAACCCATCACAAAGTTTTTATTCTGGTTATTATATTCTGGTTTGTAGATACAGTATGATTACAACCTGGAAGGTTAATCTATTAGCAATAAAATCAGACAATTCCTGTATGACTATAGTGGTACTGAACAATTGTTTAATCAGTCCGACTGGGTAGGACATCATAACATGGTCTCAACCAATAGTGTAAGTTAGGGGTGGGGCTATCTGTTTGTCTGACCAATGGCTAGACAAGTGTTAGAAACTGGTTTGAAAACAATCATTTGTGCAATTCTGTCTGGGGCCGCTAGTGGGGCAAAAATGAAACACTTTGCTTTTAAATCTCTCTCATTAGTGATGTTTATTTTCTACGGGGTGCTGTATACAGTATGTGAGATTAATAGAGAGAAAGATCTTGAGAGTCTGCAAAAACAACATCAAACAAGAGGGAACAGAAAAAAGAGGGAGTTTCTGCACCCAAACCCATAAATGAGACTAAAAATAGCAGCCAAACTATTTGGGTGATTCACAGAAGAATGACTCATCGACTGAGGCTGGGGCGGAGGGGAGGAGAGAGAGACAGAGAGAAAGAAAGAGGGAGAGAGAGG
>JAZGTK010010303.1:0-16505 GCA_036877625.1 Ambastaia sidthimunki | reverse complement strand
TCATTTTAGAACTCATCTTTGAGTGATTTTTAGGCCTAATATACTGTATATTTTAAGCCCTGTAGAGAGTCAGAGTAGTTTAAAAAAGTTTGTTCACAGCAACTCTGTGTTCATGTGAATTTCACATGCTCTTAAATTGGGCCCTGTGGGTATAGACTGTATTCTGCAGAAGATGGAGAGGGAGAGAGAGGAGGGGGAGTGAACAGGGGAGAAAAGCTTTGAAAGATTTTTGACAGGGCAAACTGGGGTGTGCAAAAGTTACTGCAGTGTTTCATTTTCACCCGCAAGGGTAAAGTTGTGCAGAATTTCAAGTCAAACTTATCTGATAAAGACTAATGAGAATATGAGCCACTTAACAGCATTTGATTTGTTTAATCTGGTTGATGATCCTACAACCCTGCCAAAAACAGCCTAAACTAGCCTAAATAAGCTAGTTAGGCTTGTCTGTTTTGCCGATTTTAGAGGATTTTGGGGCATTTGTAAGGCTGACACCACACTAGGAAACTAGCTAAAACCAGTAAATCACGTTTTTTAGCAGGCCATTAAATACACAAACACAATGATGGAATCCACCTCAAGATTTCAGTTTAGATGCAGTTAATGATTATTTATTAGCAGCTGGAGCAAACTTCAGATTCACCGCCCAAAACTTCAATCAGAAATATATTCAATGTAATTACAGATATTCAGGAGTAACTGCAGTACTGGAAACAGTCCCAGTACACAGAACAGGTCACATCCAGGGCCATAGCCACCACAGACACAGCCAATATTCAGAGAATAGGTAGAGTTATATGGGTTGATTGTTAAATTGTGTATTGAGTAAGGGGTCCCTTAATTTGTTTGTCTGCAGGCACAAGACCCTCAAGTCCTGGAGCAACTTTCAAAAAACATCACCCGTATGGGACTGACCAACTTCACCCTCAACTACCTCAGGGTAAGCAGAACACACCTAAAAACAGTGTGTGAGATAATTGAAAAATAGTTCATGTGTCTACAATTTACCTTACAAAAATTACCTTTGATATACTGTAAACCGTGTGTGTGTGTGTGTGTGTGTGTGTGTGTGTGTGTGTGTGTGTGTGTGTGTGTGTGTGTGTGTGTGTGTGTGTGTGTGTGTGTGTGTGTGTGTGTGTGTGTGTGTGTGTGTGTGTGTGTGTGTGTGTGTGTGTGTGTGTGTGTGTGTGTGTGGCATACACTGTTGGAAATTTTGGTATGGAAACCCAAAACCACATACATTGTGGGTACTAGTCAACATTCCCCAGGAGGAAAATAGCTTAATAGATGTAATAAATAATGTCTGAATGTAAAAAGGCTGGTTTCTGTAAGTTTTGAAATTAGGGGTGGAATTAGGAAATATCATTAGCTCAGCATAAAAACAATGGAAAGTTCCCACTATGATATAAAAACAAGTGTGTGTGTTATAACACTGCACCACTGCTCAAAATGTATTAGCCGGCATTGTAGCGGCTTTGTTTATTCCCATCATTGTAGGGTGAGTGACAGCTCCGTTTTTGCAAATGGGAGAACAAGAGAGAAAGAGAAAATGAATTGGATAGAGAAAATTAGCATAACATTAATGAGTGTTCCCGGATGACGGGCAGCTTTGAGGGTCTCTGTACTGCGCCTGAGCTCAGCAAACACAAACATGTTTATATCGAGCTGCTGGGAGAAACAAAGGGGGAAAAGACCCTTTTAAGATTGTCAAAACAGCCGTTTTTCCTCCACTCTGTGCGTTTTTTACCATTGTTATTTGACACAATAAACGCAGAGCTTCGCTTAAAAACGCAGAGTTAAAGCACAGCAGGGCAGTCTGAACTGAGTTTTGAATTAAATTTGGATTAGGGGCAGCTCTTGTTACAGAGTCTGTGTGCCCTCAGCCAAATCCAAAGCCATTTTTAACACTGTTCAACAGGACAGGACAGGAGAAGTATACACTGCATACTTCACTGCCCATGATCAGCCTTCCTTGAGAAGAGAGACCAAAGTTAGATATATGTACCGTGCTTCCTTTCGAACTGTGCACCATAAATGTCATCTGTCATATATTCTGTGGCCTTTTCTCATGTTTAAAAAAGACTTGGACTCATATTGGACTATTGGAGGAAATCATTTTTTGACTGATTCAAACTGTGCTATTGAGGGTCAGTCTGAGAGGGTTTTAGCAGCCAACTGTAAATCCTGTAAATAAGATCATTTGTCCTCTTGTTGTAATTTCTCACGATCCTTGCTTTTGTGTGCTGTAAAAATACATTTAAAAGTGACTCATTAGCGTCGACTGAAAAGCCTGCGTTTGTCTCGCTGCGTTTATCTGTAGATCCACACGAGGATGTTTCCTGTGCTCGGATGTAATAAGACCGCTGTCCAGCGAGATGGCTGAGGAAGCTTGTAGGTTTCCTAGCATTCAGGCTAGAAATAGCACTGCTTTGTGGGCTGAGATCCAGAGATTGTTTCCCTGGACTTGTGGAAGTGACAGGACGCAACAGTGTTGGGATTCAGTCTGTCAGTGGGAAAGGATTTGTGTGTTGGGGGGGTGTTCACACCCACTATGTCAACGGATTAAATGACATTTATCCACATAATTTATGCAAATGCTTTTATTCAAAGCAATTTACAGTGCATTCATGCTATACTGTACAGTTTATCCCTGGGAACCCATGACTTAGATGTTGCTAACATCATTCTCTACCAGTTGAGCTCTAACGCTACGCTCAACCCGGAATAGCTGAATAACATAACGTTTAAAATGTAGGTCTGCGTCACAATAATCTACTGCTCTGATGCTTTCCATCCTGGACTTGTTGTTTCTTCTAGTTGTGTGTCATCCTGGAGCCAATGCAGGAGTTAATGTCTCGACACAAGACGTACAACCTCAGCCCAAGAGACTGTTTAAAGACCTGTCTGTTCCAGAAGTGGCAAAGAATGGTGGCTCCTCCAGGTAACCCCAAATCACTGTCCACATTATTACTGCTCTTTACCGCAGTATTTTGTGCTCTGGGGGATATTAATGGACGTGTGTGTTTAAAATTGTTCTTCTTTGAGTAGAATGATTCTAATTCAGATCTGGTTCTAATTCTGATCTCTTATAGGTGGAAAATATTGAATCGTTTAATCAGCATTGTTTTCACATTGTTGCATTTGGCAAGTGATGTAGTTTTGGGGTAAAATGATTATATACATCAGTAGTTATCTTCAGGGTTTAACCTTTGTTTGACCTCTGTCTCTTACGGGGTCAATTCCAAATCGATAACAATGATTTAAAGATGTTTTTATGCTAAATGGAGCTTCAAACAATGACAGCGTTACATATTTGAGATGAAAACACTTCCTTCATCCGCTCCCAGTGGATGAAACCCTGTATGACCTCTTGTTCACTTGTTAGTCGTCAGCATTGGCCTTCTCACAGTCCGTATCAAAGTGAATCTTCTGTAATTGTTGTTTCCTTATTAGCTTCTTTTCCCTTTTTCCTCCCATTCTTTCAAAAACTGGAGAGCGTTTGGGTTCAGAACAGGAAGGAAAGAAGGTTTTGCTTTTATAGTCTGATAAGTTTTTTTTTCCTTTTTCTGCGTGTGTATGTGGGGAAACAAGGACGTTGTAGTACGTCATTCACACGCTTATGCTGACAAACGTACAAAAATAAGATTTTTCTACAGAAACCAAAAACAAAGATGTCTTGCTAGAGTTATTATTGCACAGTATTTGACTAGATGTGAAATCTGTCGTGTATAAGCAGTTAGTAAATCTCTCTGTGTTTGCTTGTGTTTTAAATGTATTTCATTTTTAGACATCACTGCATCTGACATTATTAATTTTACCCGCTTGTTACACAGATATGAAACAGCCTGCTGTAAAGATAATGCATAGCCTCTGGCATATCCAGTTAACACAATGATTTTTATGAAAAACTTTTTAAAATGTGGTCATTCATTAAAAGTATGTGGTTATTACAAAAAAACTCCGTTTTATAAAGAAAGGGTCTGATCTTAAATATGCATAACATCTAACAAAAAATTTTTTTTGGGAAATAAAACCTGCTTTGGATATGCTTTCAGCTGGACATCCACAGAACTTCAAATCGGAAATTTTCCCCTCAAATCACAAAAAAGGTACTCTTCCCATCTTCTGAACCTTTGTTTACAAGAGATTATGTAAATTCACTATACGCAGAAAAAGATTTAATGTTAAAACACAGTTTGGAAAACATGTTAAATCATTTAGTCATTATTTATATAAATGTGTACGCATGGCTGACTGCTGATACTGCAGTGAACGCAGGGGTGGTTTTCTACTGCTGCATGTCTGGGAGATGTTTGAATGCTCTTTCATTATCCCTCTTAAAAAGTAAAGCATGCTGTATTTGTTTGTGTTGTCCGTGTGGCCGCTAATGTGTTTGTGCACGCCTGCGCTTTTCTGCCTGTCCTCTGCATGCATCGTTTGCATGCGCTGTTTCACATTGTGCCTTGTGTGTCTGTGTTTGTGTGGATGTGTGTGTTTACGGCTTTTATTAATACTTTTGCTCTGTCTGTGTGTGTGTGTGGAGCAGAGACCACTCGACAGACCACAACCAAGAGAAGAAAAAGGAAAAACTCAGCCAGCAGTGCGTCTAACAGTAGCCTAGGCAACAACGCTGGCGGCAAGAAGCGCAGCCCTGCCAACAACTTCAGCCTGGCCAGCCAGGTACCTGTAAGCATCAGATTTTCTTCTTTACACACACACACACACACAGGCTTAAATCTAAAATGTTTAGACAGTCTTGTTTAGATTTGCATCATAAGATTATTATGCTGTCAAAATACATATTAAGTGCTGTTGTTATTTCTGATTCATCACACCTTTTTCCGAAGAGGTTAAAGGAATGAAAATTCTGTCATTATTTACTCAACTTTATGTCCATTAAAAACTGTGTGGACTTTAATTTTCTGCTATGAAACAGAGAGGAGAACATTTGCTTGATTGTACTGGTCATTAGTCCCCATGCATTGTAATTGCATTAACAAATGAACCAGTTCTTAATTCAATTTATATTTTCTTGTTTTGTTTTCTGTGGAAGAAAGTCCATCAGGGATTTGGAACAACATGAAATCAAATAAATGACAGAATTTTCATTTTCAGGTGAATTAATTTAATGCACTTTTATCCTAGAGATCAGCGTGTAACTGCTGATTCTGTACTTCACCACTAATGAGACATTATAATGCTGTATGACGTTATATTAATGTCAGTGTTACTGTGGCTTGAGTGTTTGTGGTGTGAGCCATGACACAAATGTAAAACGTATTCAATTTCAATTTAATGCCAAAGTAAATACACCCTCAACGCCTTCACAGAAACGGACTCCCTAGCACTCATTTTCAATTCCTATATTACTCACTTACAGTGTTTAACCTCAATTCAGAGGCATTTATCCCTGAGTGGCTTTTTATCCCCCAGGCTTCCTCTCCAGGCTTCTCTCAGGCTGTGGAAGTATTTGGCTCCCAGCTCGTACGCTACGGGGTCAAGCACACAGCTCACGAGTGCTAAAGCTGTTTTGAGGGAATGGTATTGTGAGGCGGTAAATTTGTTTGCAGATGGATGATGGGATTTGTAGTGCTTGGCTTTTCCCCTGGAGTTCAGGGACAATCGGATACATGAATGCCATAAAGGAGATTAGAGAAAAGAGACACTCTAAAGCAGTCTGTCGAACCTGGAGTTGTTGCTTTCTGTGCTCCTTGAATAGCCCATTTTATATTCTACTTCTACAATTTATGTGTTAAGTAGTTTTAGGAACGGTTTACAACGAAATGTTCTGGTTCTAAATGGCCCATTATTTTGCCTAATTTCCAGATTTGCTTAATCATTAATCTTTTTTGTGAGTTTCTGTTTTATAGGTTTAATAAAGCAAAACTAAAATCTTTCCAGTTACCCTCTGGACCCTGCTTAAATACCCCCTGGGGTACACAGACCCCTGAACCCTGGCCATCACTAACAGACCCCTGGCCATCACTAATCTAGAGAATAGGGTGGCCAATACATAACTCAATTATATGCATATGTTTGTTATAATCTATTATGTAATTAAATTTTAGTGGATGATGTGGACATAAACTAGATTGAATTAAATAACTTAATCTACGCAATATTTATTGAATTTATTAGAAACTATTAAAAACAAAATAAAATTAATGAAAGTGATTTAAGGAGCATCTATCACTCCTTTTATTTGGGCCAGCAGCAAGTTATGAGCAATAACGGAATACTGATATAATGATTCATTTCTACTTTTTAAATTATCCTAGCTTAAAATAACCTTATTTTATGGACAATTATTTCACATTGTGCTGCTTGTTGTATTTAGTTCTACAGTTATTATTTTCCCCTATATGGAAGTTTTATGTGTCTGTTGATGTAAGTTATTGTATATATATATAGTTCCACGCATATATTTTGTTCTGCATGTATCGTCAGGGCACCAGACATTCACACATGCAGAGTGAATATTGTTGGTGGGAGCAACTGGCTCTGTGCCAGTGCTCATTATCATATAGATCCTCTGTGTGTGTGTGTGTGTGTTTTCCTTTGTAAGCAATGTCACCATGCGTTGTGGAGAGAAACATGCTGGTTACATATGTAACGCAGCCACTTGGCTTTGTCTGTGCAGTCATCGCATGCTGTCTGATCGGCCGCCTGCATGATTGGCCGCCTACGTGAGCCCAATCACAATGAGCTGGTCACGTGACCACCGGGTTGGGGGGGCGATTGGATGAAGGTGTTGTTTTTAACAGTGTTACAACAGTACCCCCTAGTGGTCATGATTTTGAGCTTGAATTATAATTCTTGACATTAATTCTGGAGAATGAAACATTAATTAGTCATGCATGTATAGCATATTTACATTATTTCATTTGGCAGATGCTTTTAAGCAAAGGGATTGAAAGTGCATTTTATCAGTATGTGTGTGTTGTGTTACTAGTGGCATGTTTTACAACAGGTAAAACTGTGAATGTTCTGTGAATGGAAAGCCTGCTGTACCTGCGATAGTTTACAGTATTTTGCTCATGACTCTAAGATAAGTCGTGAGGCGTGAGCTGATCTTGGATCAGTCATTAGGGGCAGAAATAAGTCTGTTTGTTTTGCTGTGCACAGCATTGTGGATTTGGCAACTGGATACATCTAATTAGACAAAAGCATTGGACAGCCTTACTGTGTAATAGTAATTACAGCTTTTTATCAGCTGGAACCTGTAAAACTCAAGAGTGTGTGTGATCTGGACCCTGGTTTCACATCCAGACTTCAGGGCGACAGTTGCTGTTCATAAACAGATGGCAAATTCAAGGCTCGTTGGCAAGCGCTGTTCTTTTTTTTTTACTTATTAGCATTTCAGCTAATGACTTAATTAGCTATGCAAATTGACAAATCAGCGTGTGGATATTGTTATTTAGTCAAAAAGCCCATCTTAATGAATGAGAGTAATTAAAAAGCAGAAGGGTGGGTGACTCTGGGGTCTCAGCCAGACAGACTGCGCACGAGTTATTGCTCAAACAAACAGACAAAATGGTCAAAGAGCTGAATAAAGAGAAGATGTATATAATTGGGGGCAGGTCCAGCAGTGTGAGGGGCTGGAGAAATTTCACAGCAAGTTGCCAGAGGAACGATAGACAACAGATGGAGGACGTGTAGGGCTGCAGAAAGCTTAGCCTCACCCTGATCACTTTTATGATGTGCCTGAGATACACTGTCTATAACTGCTGGTCTAGGACCAGTTTCCAAAAGGTTTCCAGTTGGTTTCTCTCTCTCTCTGATTGCATCCAGTGAATGCAATCAGAGAAAGAGAGAGAGAGAGAGAGTAAAGTATAGCAGACTTGTGCTTTACTGAAAGATGTGACCGTTTATGTACTTGCACCTGTGTTATTGTGGTTTCAAATTTTGTAGTGATGCTTGTATGATCACTGTACCGTGACTGCTGCTCATGCCAAGAGGTTCTCATGTACACATATAAAAGAGTTATTTATTAGCATTTTAATCATATCAGTGGCAGTTTCTCAGATGGTGCGGTCTGGAAAAAAAGGATCAAGGAGCACACGTTTTTTAAATACGTAAACTATATAGTTTTTGATAGAAGTATGAAATTCTTTTTTTTTCAACCTTTTATGTGCCCAATTGCTTTAGGTTTTAGAGTTCAGACTTTATTTCACACACACTAGGACTTGAGATCAGCCCATTTTTAATGCTGTCCAATGTGGTTTCTATTGACTATATGTCTGGATCGGGCTGTTCCACAGTAATTCTTTCAGTTTCTCTTACAGGTTGTTTTTCTTACATTGTCAATTTCAGTTGCTCCCAACATTTCATCAGAATTACAAAACTTCTGTCAGATTCTTATAATGTTGGTATTTCGACTGTATGACTTTATTTGTTGTCAACAGGATGTGATGGTGGTAGGTGAGCCCACCCTGATGGGTGGGGAGTTTGGCGATGAGGACGAGCGCCTGATCACACGGCTAGAAAACACACAATATGACGCCACCAACGGCCTTGACGATGACGATGACTTCACAAGCTCGCCAGCGCTCGGCAACAACAGCCCCTGGAACAACAAGCCACCCACAGGGCAGGACAGCAAGCCAGAGAGTACAGCCTCTCAGCCCTCTCAGTAGGAGACATCTGAAGCAATGCCCGTTTGAACCACCAGGGCGGCACTCTCTCTATCTGACCTCACTTTCTACCCTTGATGTAAATCCAATGTCATGGTGTTAATGACGTCATCCGTTTTCACCAAAAACTGATGAATCTGCTTCATATTTAGGGAGGCATTTAAGAAAACTGACCACATTTTGGCAGCAATATTTGCTCACTGGATTATTTTGAAATCATCTAGCTAGGCTAAAAACAGCTAAGGAAATGTGACTCTTGGGCTGAAGTTTATCAAATGAGCAATTTGCAACAGGTGTGGCCTGAATCTGGGACAACTTCAGCCTAATAATCAATGTAAAAACTACTGTCTGACTCGCAGTCAAGCACATCTCCATAGTGACTCCATTCGGGAAACCACAACCAATTGCTGAGGAGATGGTCATGCTCATTGTCTTCTCACTGGAGACTGGAACTGCAAAGGCATCCACCGAGACCAATCCCTGAACATTTGCATTTTTATTGGAAATTCGTTTGGCTATTGTCTTTTCCCACTTAAAAGAGTGGAAAAAAGCAAAACTTCATTGGTTCCTTTAACAAAACAGACTGTATTAACAAATACACCTTTGGTCTTTGGCTTGCATAGAAGAAAAAACATTGGGAGTTGACAGATTGTGCTTTTATCCAAATATTCCTGTTTTCTTACTGAGTCAATATGTATTGTTTTATTAATTTGTGATTATTCTGTGTTCTCCTTGTACTGTACTGCAGAGATTATAAGTTGACAGGCATATACAGTATGCAATGCATATTTGTCCAAATTTTGCACTTCTGCCTATAATGACTTATTTTAATATTGATATATAACATGTTTCTGCATGACCTTTTGAAATAGGTAAGATGTTCGTTTATTTCCAGACTTTTGAGGCCATGTTGTGCTTTGGTTATTGGTTTGGAAGCACAGTCACCAGGGTTATATGACTAAAGGAAAATACAGTCCATTTCATCTGATGTGATTTACATTTTTAGTCTTAATTTAAATTGCAAACAAATTGCTGTTTGAATATACTTGTAGATTGCCATGTTTTTCCCCCAAAACAATGGATTTCATGCTCAGTAATGAAACAATACTGAGAAATGAGCAGGTTAAGAACAAGTTACAGTAAAGTCAGACCACAAATATTCATTTTATTCTCTTGTAGKTGTTWAAACAACATTTATTGTGTCTAGCTTCATGCTACTTTTAACATATATGAAAACAGCCTTTTTTTAATTATGAGTAAAAAAAACTTACGTTAAGTGGTCTGCCAGTTTCATACAGCTTTTTGTCTTAGCTAAATACACACATTTTATTTTAAAATCCCTGTTATTTTCATTCATGGTTAAATGGTAAAACTGGAATCTTAATGCATTGGAATTGAAAAGTTAAAGTCCCTCGAAGATGTTTAAAGTTATTTAATGATTGTAATAATATTAAAAGGGGATTGTAGCGATAATTTTGACAAACAGACAAATGTTTTTAAATTTATCAGTTTATTCAGTTTCTGTATCTTGATTACAAAACATATTTCTTGAATTTCAGATAAAAGTGTTTAAGATATTTTCAAAATCAACTAAATGACAAAACAATCTCAGCCAACCACTGTATGAATCTTGTATTATTGGAACTCTGCACAGTTTGTAATATATTTAGCAGAGCTGTTTTTGTGTCATATCCAAAGTCTTGTATGTATGCTTTGCCATTTTGTGTGCCAATAAATTGCGCTTACAAAACCATTTGCCTAAATATTTTGGCTCCCCGAATTTAGTTATTATATATTATAAGCATTACAATTTGTTTTTCGCGGAATGTACAGTAGACCTGCAACACTGGCAAATATTGAAAGTACTTTTGCAAGTCCTGTCTGCTTAAATTATATCTTATTTTATGCACTTTTCATTTCACTTGTAAACATAATTAATCAAAATCTCTCAATAGCGCCTCCATGTGTTCAAATGATCACAAACATTACCAAACTCGTAAACGCTGGGCATGTTTTAACAAAACTCATTTCAGATAATGATTTTGTGATACCCGTTTTATTTTATTGTAATACGTTTATGCTTTTATAAACGTTAGTATTTTGTCATTTTAACTTAATACACTATTCTACGATGTCAGTTATACCTCATTAAAAAAAATATGTTTGGTATAGTACCAAAAGTTCATTATGGTTCTATAGTTTCTATTATAATCTCGCTATAATGCTTCTTTATACTTTATATTTAATGCACATTTTATTTTATTGCTTTGGTCGCCTCCGTTTTATTTGTTTATCAATATCACGTGTGTGCGCGATGACGTCACAGCGAAGATGGCGGACTCGCTGGGTGTTGGGATGTCAGATGAAAAAGATCCCGAAAATGACGATCACAGGGAGGTGAAATGTTCCTGGCCCGGTGCACCGAGGTCGGGGAAGGCAAACATCACTGCTCCGGTGGAAATGACGGAAACTCTCGGATTTTACGAGAAACCCGCAGTTAAAGACGAGCAGCGCGAGCACTCAGGTGAGCTCTAGTGACAACTGATATTCGCCTTTAGACTCCAACGTGGCTTTAGTTTACATGATGTGTATCTGATTTATCAGCGCACCCCTCTGTTTGTTTACCGTGTCCACAATCAAAGTTTTTAAAATGTTGTTTTGATAGCTTGCTAGCTTAGGTCTGATGGATTGCATTGAAACCAGTGTACCAGTTGTGCACCGTTACCGTTGCTACCAGTTACTACCAGTTAACAGGGACCAGACATGTTGTTCAAATATAAATCCATGCACTCAGATTAAAAGTAAATTAAAACTAGACTGAAGTTTAAGGTGCTCATTGGACGACGAAGTGGGTTCATGAATGGTCCTAAGGTGACATACGCATCTCATGAACAGGCTGTTTGGTTCTGTTCCAGAAAGAAATGCGCACTTAAATGCTGACCCACAGTGGCCTCTGTCTCTTGCCTTATAATAGACATGGGCTCAGCATTAGAAATGAAAACCAGTGAAATAAAAAACAGCTTGCGCAAATAACTATTTAGTTATTTTGTCTATATCTGTCAAAAATACCCTTAATGGTTATACATAAGAGAAAACGTATATATTAACTTGTGTATATGCACGTCATTGCATTTAATCTAGTTTGTTTTAAATGTGCAACAATGATAGGAAACCAGGAAATAGCATTACCATGACTGTCATCCTTTTAATCACAGCTGTTAACCATTATTTTAAAAGTTAAAATACCACAAATTCAATACCATTAAATATGTTTTCTGTCTCTATCACACAGACTCAGAGGACCCCGATGAACCCTCTCTGTTGAGGTTCATGTGTGCAGAGCTGACCAGAGGTTACTTCCTGGAACACAATGAGGCAAAGTACACTGAGCGGAGGGAGAGAGTGTACACCTGCATGAGGGTCCCCAGAGAGCTGGAGAGGGTGGGTCTCACTCAGTGCTCTTCTTACTAAGAGAACTGCCATGTTGAATAATTATATGAACTTTTATGTGCTATAGTTTCACTTAAAAACCCTACAGTAAGAGAGAACTTAGTTTGTCATTAATTAGATTATCATAATATTATTTGAGTGCATGATTATGAAAACTAATAAAATAAAATGTAAACTGTGTTTGTAATTGAATGGCTTTATTTATTTATATGTATAATATATTTATTTCAAATATAATCCAGAAATTTATTGCCATTTCATTTATTATTCTTAAAACATGTAACTTTTAAAATGCTATGTACAAGATGTATAGAAAATGTTTAAAAACAGCAAAATATCTAACCAACAGTTAAATATAGCACAGCTATAAGTGAGTCATTCATAAGCTGATTTCCCCCCAAAAGTAAAAACACTGTTGCTCTGTGTTACTTCTAGAATTGCTGTGTGTGTGTGTGTGTTTAGGCCCCTGAGATGGTAGTATTGGATCAAACTGTGTTTTCCAAATCTGTTGAATGAATCCAGTGCCACAGAATTTACAAACTCCGCCTTTAAACACGGTACACTTGCTGAATTGAGCTGAATGTATCATTGAACAGATCTGCTTCACTCGTCCTTAAAGCCACAGAAAATGTTGTACTGCATATTGCCACTAGATGGTGGTATTAGGTTATTTAAAATCGGCTTCGTTTGGTCATAGCATGAATGGTTGAATTAAATCATAGAATTTAAATAAGATGGTAAAGATTCATATAGTGGGACGTATGTCTGATTTGAAATGTTCATATAGCATTTTAGATGCACATAGCTTAAGAGCTGGTCTGCATACACACAGGTCTGTGTAATATGTGTTGACAGTTGAGGTATGTGCACACAAAGACTGTACTGTTACCTAGAAGCCACTTCATCCCACAAACCTAAGCAAACACTTCAGACACAAGTGAGACTGCATGTAGGTATTGAACTGTTAATCCATTGCGTTTAGAATGCACGTGTTTGGGAATAATGGGAATATATTTATTCTGGGCTTCCTTATAACTTTCCACTTCCGTAAATTCCAAATGGTTGCTGTCACCCAGTGTATTTCCTCTGAGCAGGTAGGCATCAAGTTTTTCTAATCTTAATTTATCTTTTTTGTTCTCTTTTTAGAGGGCTTCTAACAAGCCCTCTTTGTTTTGTAGCTGCTGGTGAAAATCGCCCATACACCCTCCCACCCGGAGTTCACGCTGCCCGTTTAAAGAGCGAGTTGCTTGCGATGCATGCTAACGTTTTTAATTTGTTTTTAATGGTCTTGCTTTGAAACAAAGGAGTGCCCCCTGAAGATAAAGACGGTTTTAAGGTTACATAGCGCTGGCAGACAAATTCAGACCCCCTTCTTGACTCGCCTTGGTGCACTAAAGCGTGTGAAGCATCAGGATACAGGCCTGTGGGCCTACTAAGGAAGATGATGTCACTGCGATGTCATTATAATGACTACATGCAAACACAACATACAGACCTCATTTTAAGAATGTAACTGCTTATTGGACCATATTCTTTCTCTTTAAATGCTGCTTGTGTACATCACTGTTTATGTTCTATTGCAGCTGATGATTTTTGGGTTCTTCCTGTGTCTGGATGCTTTTCTGTACGTGTTCACCCTGCTGCCCCTCAGAACTCTGCTGGCCTTCCTGAGGTTGTTGACCATTCCCTGCTGTGGCCTCGGGTAACACACACACACAGACACTCACTCACTCTCTCTCTCTTACACACTTTAAAAAAAGCTCATATTTATTTCTTGTGAAATTCATTTGTTACAACTAGACTAAGTCTAAAGAGGTTGCATCATTCAGCATCTTACAACTATTGAAATGAGAGGCACAGCTTCTTTAAGAAGAAATGAGTGCGGTTGTATTGCCTAAATTTCACAGTGATGATGTTAAATGAGAATCCTCACAAACCAGTTTAAGGGGAATTCACACTGACACTGATTTGCCGCAGCAAAACGGCAGAACTCATGTTCAGTGTGAACTGGCAATTTGAAGTGACATAAGTTACAGAAACTCTTGAATGTGTACAGTTTAACTTTTTGCAAATGAGCAATGATGCAACACTGCGGCTACCAGTGGAAAGGAAGTCAATGTATCTTGCATCAACTGAATTGTATTCTGCAGTAGAAATGACATCATGCAACCATCAGTAAACTGAATTAAAACTGCTGTCAGTGTAAACTGGGGGCATATTGTGTGACAACAGAAAAGCATCATCATTACTATATTATATATAGTTCAGGCCAATCAGTGAGCAGGACTGAATCAGTTGTGATGAAAACCATCATGCAATGTTAAAATACAGAGCAGGCCATGTCCCAAATATATAGACTAACTCTAGCTAAAAATTTAAATAACTAATCATTCCAAACCAGCTTGTGCTCTCCTTTATATTGACTGCCATGTTCATAATGAACAAGTGCGTATGATTATTAATTGTTATTTCCTCATGATAGTATAATCTCTAATGTGTGCCTCTCCTCCTCTCATCAGCACTAACGTTTGCCCTTATTGCAGACGAAGCAGGTAGGACACCTGCCTTTACCGTGACCCACCTCAAACAATCCCATAATCCATTCTGTGTTTGATTCATACATTTCTTACAATGAGCATGTTACTGTAGCGTTTGCAGGCCTGGAAGTGTGTTTGTGCTGATGATTGGTAATAATTCTTCATCGCTCCTGAATGGTTTAGCCTATGATATTGTGACACAGTCATTCTAACTGTCCGTGGTTGGCAAGAGAGGCTGTTGCTTGTGTCCATGACTGGAGAGCATGTGTTGACTGTGAGAAATGAAAGACCTCCGTGTGCCTCTGTGTGTGGGTTGCTTGTATAACACACCAGTGCTACATTACACAGAGACTAGTTAATGCTGGGGTTTTTAGTTGGTTTGCTGGTTTTAACTGGTTTTACATCTGGTCTGTCTTGTCTTTCAGTCCTCCCATGCGTGTGTTAAGCTTATCATGTTTAAAAACTCATCTGACACCATCTTACTACACCAGCTAAGACCAGCAAACCTTTAGGCTAGTTGATTTTCCAGCAAGGGTGTTTGGCACGAGTCTCTTCTCTGATAGCAGATGTTCCTGATCACTTTAATTAAACTGCAAAACGTTTTAATCCTCAGAGCTTGGAAACTCTGAATCTTAGCTAAATTGTATTAACACCTCATGGTCATATTGCCAGCTTCAATATATTGGAGCCTATAGATTATCCAAAAATAACCCTGTTTGAACTGACAGAAGAACTGACAGTTTGCATTAAGGTTTCTGTAAAACCTAAAGATATCGGCTGTCACTTACAATGAGTGTAAGTAGCATCAGACTAGCCAGAGTCACTCTGCAGAATTAAATCCATTGAAATCAGCATTTTAATTTTGCTGCTGTTTGAGGCTCGACTCCTTCCTGTATAATAATTTGGGATAGAAAGGACAAAAACTTTTATTACAATGCAGGAGCTCATGTAAATTAAAGCAAATATAAGTATGTGTTTAGTCTTTGCTTGCAGAGAGAATCACTTTGTGTCCCAGCTGTCAACTTTCAGTAAATGGACCATTTTGAGTTTCTTATTTAAGAAGCTAAAAAGATTCTTTGTTTTCCTGTGTGATGCATTATGTATTTAAAACCTCGTAATTGTCCTCAACAAGTATGTTAATTCTGCTTTTGCAATAAAAACAAATTGTTCTCCTGACATCCCCTTGTTTTTAGAATTGCAAAATTATGCTGATCATTTTTCTCATTTTAGAAAATAATAAATTAAAGGAAAATTGTATTAAAAAGCCTAAAAGCACTGTACCATAGTAAGTAATGCAAGTAAAATAGCATGGTTTATGAATATGGTATCGTTTAGATACGTACTATGGCATGTATCAAAGTACCATCTGATACTATCATTGTACCGTGGCACTACCACCACAGTAATTGCTGTAAATGTTCACAAACCAAACAATTCTGTTTATGCTGCTGGATTAATGTACACTGTTTCATAAAGGTGTTTTGTTGCTGCTTTCCATTGACAGCTATAGAAGGACATATAGCCAACTATCACCCACTGATATATCTGTCTGCCTGCAAATGAGACCTGTTCACATGTTAAGTGAATGACTGTGCTTACACACTCAGAATATATCTGGTCTGTCTGTGACTTGCTGTATTTACTGAAGGCTGTTGTGTAAAATACAGTTTTTATATTAATCTGGTGCTGGAGGCCGTGATTTGGTTGTTTGCAGCTTTTTTAGTTGATTTGTTTTTCCAAAAATGTTTGTGTAGGTTTCTCCTAGCGAGTAGGAGTGTGATGCCTCGAGTGAAAATGAGAGATTTTCCTTTTTTATTCTCCCACTCACAGCCAGAAGTCGACACATTTGCACACCTCTGAATCTCATCTCAGCTTCACAAATAGAACT
>JAZGTK010010302.1:0-16507 GCA_036877625.1 Ambastaia sidthimunki | reverse complement strand
GAAAATAAAACGATAAACTTACCAGCTGCAACAAATCTTCATGTGCGTCATCAGGATAAACGAATAATAATAAACTTCCAAATGCAGGAACATCCTGGGAATTTACCGGCAGACTTTTCGTCACTTTGGAAAGCAGAAGAATCTGCGAGAGCTGTATAGAACCTACATCCAGAATTTAGAGGCTGGGGGTCTCGTGTGTGAGCCAGGGGGTCTCGGGGGCTTCTGAAATGGAGCTCCTCTCATCCCAACAAGAGATTATCTGCTTAATTACAGATTTTCCCTTTTCTTACTCGTTCAGCCAATCAGAACTATTGTACCAGAGAGAGATTGAAATGATCAATAAGACATCCCGAGTTCCTCCGGGACAAATAACCGGGAAGATTTCTCCGCTTGCTAACATTAGGAGTGAATTAATAAAAAATCAGGATGACATCTCCAAGGTTGTGCCTTAAAATTCATTTTCACGAGAAGCATAAATAAGTTTGATACAGTGTTATTTGTACCGTTAGGATGTATTTTGGATGTATTACAGGCCCTGCGAAAGCAAATGTATAAACGTATCTATAAATTATTACGTACATGTTTAACACGCAGAACTGAAAAGCAGAGAAACTGAAACCAAATTAAAACATCCATTTTAAAGAACTACACACCGTCTTTTATAAACAATAAGGGAAATGATTTAATATGCATGTTTCGAGTTAATTATTAATTCAAGTCGTCTTTTACTGATTGCATTAAAAACGTTTCAAAACGATCACAAACCCAAACAAACAAACAGATTAAAACCTTCAACGGGAGTTTTCATAGATAAGGAGGATTATAAGATTGTGCGTTTGCAGACTTCAAAACTTATTTTTGAGTGTTATTTTACCGTTTCTCCCAGTTGGGTCTTTAGCTGACCCTTCATGACCTTTAGGGTCTGATTCTTTGACGTCCGCGTATCTTCTTTTGTGCAAATTAGGATTAAGAAAGTTCTCCGAGTTCTTTGGATGTTTTTGGATTACGCGCTGAATGAGATTAAAGTAAAACAAATTTGGCACCATACATGAAAAAAACTTTCACAGATAAAATCTCTCTCTCACACTATTATGCATAAAGTTTAATTCGTGTTCAGGAGCACCGCATCGTTAAAGACAACCGCCAACAAATTAATGTTTCATGTAAGTCGAACAAACATCGAGAATTTCAGTTATGGTCCAATATATGCATTAATAATAAATAAGCGCAAGATAAAAAAGTTTGCTTCGACCAAAGTTTCAGATGTACACACGTTTTATTTGATTAAGAAAAGATTAATATTGATTCATAACAAAACTCATGGTACAACTTGCAAAACTCTCCCACTATAGAAAGTTTGGTTCATTTCATGATACAGAGAAACAATATTCTTTGAAAATGTGCCCAATTAAGGCTCCCACACATTAAAGGTCACACTGTATAAATATAACAATAGCTGTAAAACAGAGAAATGGGGTAATGTTTTAAATATATATTTTATATAAAGTTTCCATGGGAGGGAATATTTTGAGCAAGCAAGTGATCATTAATTTGTCACAGAATGGACCCACGCCTAAAGATATATTTTAATATTTAATTTAAAACTGTGTAAATACCCTAAAAAAATCCACCCTGCATCCTAATTTTAAGTTTAGCCCGAAAATCTGAAGATATATATTATATAAGGCATAGGGCAAGTTCTGAATATTACCATTAAGTATTCCAATTCCTCAGTTTATAGAATAAGGACAATGTCCCTCAATACATCTGTAATTATATAACATTACAGTTATCCCAACAGATAAACTGAGTTAATATTATCACAGCATCTGAAATAATCGCTTGGTGCTTCAGTGCATTTATAATTAAAAACAAACCTGTACACCTGGTCATCATATTTGCCAGGTTTTTACAGGACCACAGTAAAGTCTAGGGAAGCCAGAGTCGTACAACATAGAAAATATTACGAATTCAGATATTCTGGTGAATTACTCATTTTACTTGAGGAAGTTCCTCAATATTAGCACCATTTATCTGACGACGCAATTTTTGTCTTGGCACGCAGCATCATTTCATGGTTATCGCCAATCTTTCCAACAACAATGCCAGAAGATTAATCCACAATTTTTCCCATGTGTGCTGTCCATACTGACAAACAGTTACTTATTTTAAATAGAGCTCAAAGCTGTTATATGATGTATCAGTAAAAATACTGTTGTCAAATAAAGATGGATTTTCCAAAAGACCCTCTTTGTCATGGCACAGCAAAAGTAATGTATAACACAAGCCATTAACCTTGTGTTTGACTATGTTTAGCTGTAGAAACAAACTCTTTAAGTGCTTGGTAAATATTACTTGTGGTTTAGCTTTTACCACGTAAAACCCAAAGCAATGCAAAATAGTACCAGGAGATTAATATGTCATTCTACAGCTCACATAGCACACTGGAGTGATAGCAGTTACTGTTTAGCCGGAGAAAACATGGGTCAACCTATTTATGAGAGAGGGCTGTAAAGAGGCACATGGCTGTTTAACTAGAAGTACCACCTGCTGCCACTGGAGGCAGAATGAGGCAAAAATGAGGCATATCCCAACAGTCCAAAACACATCTAAAGGTTTTAAAAACGAATATTAGCCTGATGCACTCTAAAGTTTCTTAGTTTAAATGAGAGTGGATATATATCGATCTTCAATGCACACTGCGAATGCTGCAAATGTATTTGGTTTATCAAACTTTTTGTTGTTCGATAATTAGATTTATATTGAATAATTCAACCACTTTTGTGGCTGCCATCACCAGTGCGTCTGATACGGGCCATGATGGTCTCATGAGGCACCCTTCTGCAGTCCCAGGCCAGGCCAAAGTAACACATGAGATCAATAAATGCTTTGGTCACATTCAGCTGACTGCCAAACTCACTTGTGGCATAATCATGAGGGAATGTGTGATGGTAGTTGTGAAATCCTTCACCTGAAATTAAATGAAGGATATGTTATATAATCATTAACACGTGCAAACGGATTGTGGTGGTATTTTAAATAAACAATGTAGACGGCAGTGATTTTCAGCCAATCAGAATTAAGAATTCAACTGGGCTATGGTATATTCAAAATGTTGTATGAGGTATTTAAAGGCTTATTGGATATGTCCTTATTGGAAGTTTTCACAATGACTGCTGTTTATTTTTTTGGAGGAGCTGTGCATTTAAACAGAATATCTTATATTTTAACAATGTAAATGTTGTATGACTAAATGTATATAAAGCAGATATTTTCACAGCTTCGTTAAAGCTGCAATCTGTAACTTTCACCTCTCTACCGCCATCTCTGTTTGAAACATGAAATTGCAAGTTACATATTTTTCATTATGCATGTTGAGGTGAAATAAAGCCAAACTAACTTTTTCTGGGAAATCAGACCCGACAGCTCAAATGAGAAATTGTTTTAACAATTGTTTTTGTGATTAGGGGTAAGTTAAGTAGTGTGACGTACTTACTCAATAACTGATTTTTCTTTATTTTAGTCCCAAAAAAGTTACAGATTACAGCTTTAATAGATAAATCTTGCGTGTAATAACAAGGTCTCTGTGTACACTTCTGGGTAATATATACAGCAGACCCCAATTTACCTGCATCTGTTGGCTATACCTATGCAAGCAACAGCTATAACTTCAAAATAAATTAAAAGATATATATTATTTTTTAATGGAAAAAGGAAAATATGGTTCTCACCGATGGCACTAAAGGCAACCAGCTTGTTCTCTCTAGGATTGATGCTGTGATCATAGGGTCTCATTCCCCACATGTGAGCTGCACTGTTGACCAGCCAGGTCGCATTCAGCACCACTGTGTACCTCAACAGACAAGGGATGAGGTAACCCACCCAAAGACTCTCCTCCCAGAAGAACCAAGGCACAACCGTGGGGATGAGAAAGCACATGACCACCACGGACAACTTGTAATGCCTAAAAAAGAGAAATGACTCACAATCAATACAAACGATAAAATATCTATCCAGCCACTGCTATGCATTGCCTTACTGTGTATTTGTGTGTCGTGTTTATTAGCTTCAAAACAAACAGGTTGAAATGCCGACTAACCAGCTATTCTCCTGCTATCTGATTTGGCAATTCTATGAAATGTGTTTTTCTTAAACTCTTATCAAATAGTTCATAGAGCCGCCGGACTTCAGGCAGATGGACCGGGTGTCTGGATAGTGATTAACCACGAGTTGTGAGGAAACCAAGCCAAAAAAACCTACAATACCATCTTTTGGCCATTAAAACAGGATCAAACCGGATAAACACAAAATATTTATCACATTCCTTAGAACTACACAGCACCATCAAATAACATATTATTATAAATGAGAGGAGATCTACAAAGCATTTGCACAAACAGCAGTAATGATGTAGGTCAGATTTGAAAGATAACATTTGTTTACTGACCTCCTCTGAAACATCACAACGGCATCTGTTTTAAGATCACTGAGCTCCAGCTTGCCTCCTTTCTCAGTAACATCTGGGTGTTTGCGAACCAGCAGCCAGCCAATGTGAGAGAAGAAAAATCCTCTCTGAGCATTGTGGGGGTCTGCGTCAGTCTCTGAAAACTTGTGGTGAACGCGATGATCTCTGGCCCACTCATAGATATCGTTCTAAACAGACAACATATACAGACGTTGTAAAACAAACACATCAATAACTACAGCCTTTTCACGGCACGATTTTCCAAAATGACACAAAAAATGTACATTTAAAAGGGCCTTGTTGAGAAGTCTTGGGTAATTGCTTAGCTCAAGGGCACAATGGTGATACCTCATGGGGTTTGAACCTGTGAGGTTTGAACCTATTAGGCCTGATTTGTATCCACCATGCATCAATGTGAAACGTGTTTAACTGTACTGCATTATTTTCTGTTTTATTAGGAAAATACTCTCCTCTGTGACTGCGGCATGTCCGTTCTGTCGCATTTTTTATGGTTGCATCCATTTAAAAATGGTTTACCTGAAAAGCCATTGAGTTTGCCACTGCCAGGAAGATTCTCAATGGCAGCGAAGCTTTGTAGGACCTGTGGCTCCAAAGACGGTGAGCGCCGGCAGTTATTCCAAGAGCGCTTACCATGAAACACACGCCGGCTGTCACAAGGGAAAAAACAGACAAACAAATTGTACATTTAAATACACACGGTCATTCTGAGTCATTCTGTACTTTGTAATGGTGTGGGTGCCCTCGATTTGTTCTATGAGAGGACAAAATATCTCGCTGTTTGTCGTCATGTGAGGTACTAAGACCCAGACTGTTAGAACTGCACTGTTGTGACCCTGCTCAGTTTACAATGGACAGTCTATTTAAACAGCAACCGCTCATTGTTCTACAAAATACAATGTTATGCAGCTTTGCAATGCCAAAAATGCACAAAACAGTGAGGCACAGTTTTAGCTACTGGTGGGTTTTTAGCTATTCTTAGGACTGTCTTTCTCTCACACACAATAACAAATAATTCATAGCTAAAACAAAACATGCAATGGCATATTTTTTGGGGAAAACTATTTTGGTGAACATCGTTTAATGGTAACATTACTTGATAATATCTGACAATAATCAGAACTTTGGATCTCTAGAGAACTCACGTGAGGAAATACCTGTTTTTGGTACGACATTATCATCAGACCATGAAAAAACAGAAAACCAAAAGACAATGAAATACGTTTGGTATTAAAATAAACCTATTAAAAATGCAGGAACATTACTTACTCCACATGAGCGTTAGAACTGAGGTGGATGGGATACAGATCAGCCCATAAAGAGCAGTAAGGTGCAACAGAGACATTAATACAACGTTTCTCCACACGATTTGCTTCGGAGGTTTTGGGCCCTCTTTCGGTTTATAAGCATCATCATACGCATCTTCTGCTAACGTTGCTTCGTCCATTGCTTTCATCCTTCTCGTTGTTTTCTGTGGAGAGAATGAATCGATTACATTTTCACGTCTGTCGGCAAAG
This sequence comes from Ambastaia sidthimunki, assembly GCA_036877625.1. NCBI lineage: Eukaryota > Metazoa > Chordata > Actinopteri > Cypriniformes > Botiidae > Ambastaia > Ambastaia sidthimunki. The sequence goes on along the minus strand of JAZGTK010010302.1, from coordinate 10,507 downwards.
AATAGCCAGAAAACGCTTTTTGACAGATGCAATAAAAAAAAATTAATCGTCTTTCAAGCCGTGCATTCAACTAATAACAATCAATACATTTTTAATTCTGGACAAATAAATGGGTGCGACATGCCTCTATGCAGCCGCACAGAAATAAACGCGCATTAACGCGACACACACTTGCTTACCTTTTTCTGCGATGCAACCATGAAGGCTTATTGTAAAGACTGATGCGTGCTGCAGGAAGACAGGCGTTTTCCCGTCGAGTGATGTTTTTCTCACCTAAACCTCGGATTTGGGTTTTTTAAAATGATGCAATTGGGCGAGGCTGAAAGGATGCCATCTACCCCTACCAGTTTCATTGGTTGCCTGGTTATCTGATGCTTATGTGGAGAACGCCATGTACAGCATGTCTTATGATCGCCGCTTTACCTGTTAAACATCGCTGACAAATACCAGCGTGACAGATCAGCTCACGTTGTTGTTTGTTTTCATACATAAATCGCTTTGATAATCGGTATTACGCGTAACAGTGTACGTAACGTCTGCTTTAGATAAAGGGATGTTGACGATTCAGAGAACAAGCATGTTAATAATACATCTACTGTAGCGTGTTTAATAATTTAGAGGCAATATGTTTACTCGGTGTTGCTAATATGCACGAATACACTTTTGCTGTAATCTCATTAGATTAGAAAAACGTATGCATTAGAAGACCTACAATATGTATTACAAACTAGTTCATATTAATAGTCCATATGCAATATTCTCCATAACTAAGAGCTCATTTACTTACCAGATCGTTCTACAGAGACGATGTTGACCTACTGGTGAACATACTGGAACAAACAAGATACCTTCCCATTGCAAGCTCTCATCTCCAACTTCAAAATGTACAACATCGTACAGATTTGGCACAAATTATAGTTGTATTAGTTATAATTTTGCGTATTTTGCATACTTTATATTTTGCATATTTCAACATACTTTATCATACTTACCAATAAGAATTGACATTATTGGAAAACTAATATCCTTCAAGTATATACATGACATCAATTTAAAAGCTTATTTACACATGAAGAATAGCGCTACACAAAATAAAAGGGTGACAAAATTGCACCCCCTAGTGGTTTAATGGGATCAAGGGTAATACAGAGTCTTAAGATTTTTAGCTAATTCATGGTTTAATTAAATATTAAAAATGTAAAAAATATTTAAACTGTACAAAAATATTATATTTAAAAAATGTGCATTTACATTTAATGGTATCAATAAACAGGTATTCATGTGATGTTTTGTTTCAAAAACATTTTCGTTTAATTACTATATTCTACCTCTCAAAAACAAGTGCTGGTTTTTAGTATTTGGATTTCCATCTACCCCTCCGTTGACAGAGTATGTTGATTTACTGCAGTTTCCATCAGTCACTGGTGATGCTATTATGGCCAGAATGTGAATTAAGTGGTTAAAAACGTATTGGACGAATCCTGAGCCAGTTGCTTTGTAATCGCCATAGAGGTGTCACATGATCCCCAGGAGAGAGTGACAATCAGCAGGTAGTTTGGGTTTAACTTTCCTTCTCTTTACAGATTTACCATCAGTACTGACAGAACAGTGACGCATAATGAATAACTAACTAACTAGCTTAATGATTATTGGTTTCAAATTGCATGTAAGCGCATTGTGTTACAGGCACACCTCATTTATAATGACTTGTATATTTAACTAACGCTATTAATAATGTCAAAGACATTGCTAATTGTCTTGCTAATTATGTTATATATATATATAGTAAGCCACATAAGTCCACATAAAACGTACATACTGCCAACAGTCCAGTAGAAGATCCATCGTTTCCCTCTTAGTTTCTTACATGAGTTTAACTTGAACTTATAGACGCCTGGTCAAAGCAAGACAATACTTTATTTACTAGCACGTCCACTCTGCTTTGGGACTGCAACAGTTAATTACCAAAGGCAAAAGATTTTAGTTCAGCGTCTCCATAGAAAAAATATTTTTATATAATATATATTTTATATATATTTTATATAAACCTTACAAGGAACAAAAATGAAGCAAAAAAGATAAATAGAGCAGAACGCAATAAAACCAACATGAAAAAAGAAAAGTTACTAGTTACATATTAATCGTGTTCAGTAACATTATTCCACTTTATATATTTTCACAAAATGTCTACCATATTTCCTAATGTTATTTATGCAGATTAAAATATAGTAAATTAAAAGAGTTCGACCATTTCAATTCATTTTAAGTGTGCAAAGTGGGCATTCTATGCTCTGCTGAAAATGTCTTTACGTTGTTGCAAACGTCATCAAGGTGCGTCTGTAGGGTCAGGAAAGCGATCCGTCATCAGTTCCGCTGTCGCAATGGAATCAAACAAGGACGAAGCGGAGCGCTGCATCGAAATTGCGATCGCAGCGCTTCGAGACAGTCAACACGACAAAGCTAGACGATTTCTGGAGAAGGCACAGAAACTGTTTCCCACCGATAAGGTGAAAGGTACGTGTACAGTAAATACGTGTTTACCGTGCATCGTAAGTGATCTGTTAAAAGGCCAGAGAAACATCAAAAATCAGTAGTTAGATGGAAGTAAAACCCTGGATCCATCGTTAAAAGTGTAAATTATAGTAGGTTTTCTTGTTCTAAGTGACTAAATTGTGTTTCTTCGAAGTATTTTTTGTGTTGTTTATATTACTAACATTGAAGAGACCCGATGCCTATATATAAATATTTATATGTTTGTACATGCACCTAATTTACTCTTTTAATGGAATAAAATAATTTAAACACACTAATAATACAATATATGGAATAAAAGTCATATAAAATATAGACCTGTTCAGAGATGTTTTGGTCTGGTCTGTTTAGCTCTGTAAAATATTTATATATATAGTGTGTCAGGTAATGTCTGTCATAGGAACATTGCAGTAGCTCCAGGTTCAAATGTAAGTTTTCTCGCCTTAGTTTTACTGGAGTCTATTGCTGAGAATGGAAGACCTTCCACAAGTGAAGAAAATAGAGAAAATGATGCTGGTTTACGAAACAGAATGCACAACACTGAAGACTCTTCTGGACACGGTGGCCCAGAGTCCTCCAAACCATATACAACAGAACAGCTGGATGCTGTCAAAAGGTCTGTTTTCCTGCTTTCCTAAAAGACCACAGGAGACCATTTCCATGTCTGTTCACTTCCATGTTCATGTGCATCCACTACAGTTTCACCAACAAAGTCTCTTTATGCTATGACCTGTCTTTCTCTTGATACAGAATCAAGAGGTGTAAGAACTATTATGAGATTCTTGGAGTCACTAAAGAAGCCTCAGAGGATGATCTAAAAAAAGCTTACCGAAAGTTGGCTCTGAAGTTTCATCCAGATAAAAACCACGCGCCTGGTGCCACTGAAGCATTTAAAGGTAAAATGTGGGACCTAAACTCATGCATTCAGCATTTTGACAATCTTTGTATGTGTTCTTTACAGAAGTTCTGTTTTCTTGTGTTGAACAGCTATAGGTAATGCTTACGCAGTTCTTAGTAACCCTGAAAAAAGACGACAGTACGATGTCTACGGTGAAGAAAAAGATCATCCTTCTCGTCACAGGACCTATCACAGAAATTTTGAGGCTGATATTTCTCCTGAGGATCTATTTAATATGTTTTTTGGAGGTGGCTTTCCAAGTAGTGAGTAATCACACTATGTATCTTTTTGCATGCGTGTGTGTGTGTGTATAACACGTTATATATATATATATATATATATATGTGATAGATAGATAGATAGATAGATAGATAGATAGATAGATAGATAGATAGATAGATAGATGTGTTACTGATTGTGATGTAGTATCATTGTTTTGCTAGGTAACGTGCATGTGTACAGTAATGGCAGGATGAGGTTTGGGCATCACCAGCGACACGAACGACGAGAACAGCAGCGAGAGGTAAAAGATCCCTTTTTAACAACAGTTTTTTTATTTAAAGTTTCAAGTTTATTCATCACACACACAGCAATACACTGTACAATGTAGTGAAATGCTTTGTGTAAAGTAATTTATATAATGGGAGAAAATAATTTGAGTGATATTAATACTATTAGTATTAATAGACCATTTGTCATGTAAATGTGAATTATTTGGGGGATGGAATATAGCAACAGTTCATTCATGATTTCCTGGTGTTTTGTTATTTTGTTATGCAGGGTGGCCTTGCCTTGTTTGTACAGCTGATGCCAATACTCATTTTAATCATTGTCTCCGCTCTCAGCCAAATGATGGTCTCCAGCCCCCCCTATAGCCTCAGCCATAGACCGTAAGACCCTGTGTATTATTTAAAAACTATATACATTATTTGTGTATTATTTAAAACAAATGTGTAATTTATATTGTTAATGTAACACAATATGTGGTTATAGTGACAGTAAGTTATTAGATGATAGTAATAATATGATGGTAATAAGATGATTTGATTGGACAACAAATGTAAGAATTTAAGAAGCTGAAGTGTAATGTCATCAAAATTCTAGACTTCATTTGCATACGTGTAAAAAACTGTAAGTTTTAAATGCTTATATCTTTTAAAGGTGAATTTTGTTAATGTTTTGAAGCATACCAGCATATAGATAACCTTAAGATCAACATATTTATATTAAAAGGAAAAAAAACTTTCATTTTAAAACAAACTTTAGGGAAAATTAGAAACACGTTAGACAGAACACGTTTGTCTTGTTTTTGGAGGCCTCTTGATGATTGATGGTTGACTTGCGGGTGATAAATATCTCTGACGTTATTAAAACGTTTCACCCGCCACAGATCCACAGGCCACACAAACAGGCGACAGACAGCCACTCTGAAGGTGTCTTACTATGTGGGCGACCACTTCTCAGAGGAATACACCGGGATGAATCTTAGGAATGTTGAACAAAGTGTGGAGGAGGACTACATATCAAACCTGAGGAACAACTGCTGGAAGGAGAAACAACAAAGTATGTGCAATAAGAAAGTTATTGGTTTGTATCTCTGAGAAGCTTTTCCAAACTCTCTAAGTAATCTTAAAAACGTTGAGCTTACTTTGAAGTAAGCTCAATAATGCGTGTTAATATATATTATGACCAAATGTTGGTGAGAAACCTTTACAATTTGAGTCTTTTCTGTGTGAATGTTACCTCTGCGTTTGCCGTCTCTTTAAATTCATAAATGCATAAAAATGCTTTAGATGTGTGGAAGACAACATCAGTTATATCTTCAGTTATCAGTTCTTACGTGGTTTTGCAGTACTCGTGACTGAGAATGTTTAAAAGCTGTAATGATAAAAAATGTCCTTAAATGCTTGAAATGTTTAGATAGATGGACCAAAAGTGTGTAGAGATTTCAGCAGTAGCTTTAATTCTTTAGCAGCAATAACCTTTTTAACCTTGCATGTCAACTCAGTGAAATTAAGTTACATTTAGTTTGGTAGTCTAGTTAGTTTTGGATAACAAACACCTGCGTTCTGATTTGCAGAGGAAGGCTTGTTGTATCGGGCTCGTTATTTTGGAGACTCTGACTTGTACCAAAGGGCGCAAAAAATGTCGACACCCAGCTGCTCGAAACTTTCAGACATACAAGTTCTGTTACATGGACATTGAGTAGCAAAAAGTAAGTTAATGCTTCATGATTCACTTTCCATTTGATTTCCTAAAACATCTTGGATTGTGTTTAATCGTTTCGTTTGCTTTCAGATGGCCAGTCCAGTTTTGAAGTGGTTGAGACGATCATGTACAGAAATGTTCTGCTGTGTTAAACTGGGACATTGCATTGGACCTGCTGAAGAGAATCAAAGACAGATCATCAGGGTCCCTCAACACTCCTGGAAGATCTCAACATTGATTCAAGATGCAATGAATTAATATTAAAACAGAACATTGGATTCATTTATCTTAGAAAGGAAAGTAAACGGCAGTTTATTGGTAATCGATGCTGCTAGCTTACTGCTTTTTTATTTACAGCTCTCTTAATCTCAAAGTTTTTTTAACACCCATATCTGGGTTTTCTGAGCCAACTGTAAGATTTTAGTAGTGTTTGGATCTATTCATCTGACCACAGGAAGTTAATTGTGCTGGGGGCCTTCAACATGCAATTAATTGTTCACTGTGGTTTTGCCTGTTAGATTTTTAAGAAGAATGTTTAAGATTTATGCAAATGAGAAAATAATATTTGTATTTATTAAATAGTATCATACTACTACACGTTTTTTTCATTTAATTTATTTCTAAAAATAGGAAAGGACCATTATAAGCATTAATTTTTACAGATGTGTTTCGGTGTCGATTGAGGGTTCGAAAGCATATTTAAGTGCCTTTGTCAGCTCCAGTCTTACTGTACTTACTGTAATTCCCTGTATACATGTAATATAGTTAAAAAACATCAGTTGGACTGATGTGTTTAGTGTTTAGACCAGTTAGCCACCAATCTAGTCAGATCTTTGGCTTTGTCTCCCATATGTTGATTCTCTCACCTTAATGTAACATTTTATGAACGTTTAATGAAATGTTTTTGGTTGTTGTAAAAAGCCTGTAATGTACACAATATAGTTACCCACAAATGACATGAACCGTAATAAATTTTCTTTCTAAAGTTTAGAGTTGAGATTACTGTATCCCATACCTCACATTTGATACATTTCTGAATTTTATGTAAATTTAGTCTGAGTGCTGGTAAATTATTTGATTATGTAGCTGTTAAGTCTGTAACCCTATGTTTCCTTATGGGAATTAAATAATTTAAAACCTAGTTATAATGGTTTTCTTAAAAAAAAAATGCCTGTGTGTGATTTAACTAGTAGGTAAGCATATTGGGATGCCTAAAAGTGGGAATTGATATGGTAGAAAGGAAAAAAAAGTTGTATTTAAAACACCTTTATTCTTTAATTGAATATGCTGCAAGTAATGTGATGAAATGTTGGCAACATTTTAACTTAAAAAAAAAAAAAACCTTTACGTTTTATCAGTTTAATACCAAAATTGCACACTGGGTGGCGGTCACAAGCTTTGTTATCAGGAATCAAAAAAGAACTGAAAGAAAACTTCTACAATTGTCACTTCAACAGCTCTGTTCTGTACACACACATTCATAAAATATACATGCATGACAAACATGCTAAGAAAATTGCCTATTTTTCAGTAACATTTAGCCCATAGTCATAAACCTTTCCAATGATACACACTTTCACTCACAGAACCACATTTTTATTGATATAAAACTGAAGAAATGTAAAGATAACTTTTTACCTGATTCAGATGGGCTCAGGTTGATAGTCTGAGCTGAATTATGGGCTGTACTTAAAGGGGAGGAGCTACAGAACAGTCCCTGGACTGCTTTGAGTAGACAGTAACCATAGAAACAACATGCTTTCAGGAAGGAAGAAAGATTCTTGTTTTGTCTGGGGCTACTGATGTTTAAAGTCTTGAAACCATAATTATCTCCAGAACTATGGATTGATTGTGTATATGGCTTTACAATGCCAGCTCAATACAAAACAGGCTACTGGAACATGGCGGTGATGTTGAATGTAATGTATTTCAGAGAAGTTTATAATAGCCTCTGTCAATCAAATATGACATTGTCTGTTGAAATCAGGTTAGAACATGGGCCATCATAGACACACACTGTACCGAAATTCGGTGTCTCTGTGTGTAATTCCAAAACAGTGTTCCATTTAAGATTTGATTTATTGCACAAGAGGATAAAAAGGATCCCAGCTCCCGGGGGGGTGGAGGCAGGAAAAACTCGGATGTTGGCTAATTTTGCAAAGATGTGTTGTTTTGAAGCTGCTGTAATACACAGCACATCTTAGGTGTAATTTATACAAAGTTAACATAGAGATCTAAAGCACTTACCCAGTGGCCCATGAAATACGTCTGGAGAAAGTCAATTTCCTTCAGCTACAGTATATAGCACTGATGAGTGATTTATGAAAATGTCACGCCATTTAAAATCTCATCCCCTTTTTGGGAAGCCTGACCCTAAAACAATTCTAAAATCATTCAGTCAGCAAAACTGTGCAAAGATAATGGCTGCTGGTTTTGCTGTGTTTGGAGGAAGGCAAAAGTGGGATAAGCCATTGTTTAACACCTTCAGTTAAGATTAATTGAGCCACTTTAAACTCATACTTCGCGTTTACAGGAAGAGAATGTTGCTGGTGACATTTTGAGTGCATATTTTCACTGGTGAGGAAGCACAGAAGAATAACACATTGAGACACTGAATTGAGGATTAGAGCTTTAAACATTAATCCACAGAGGAAAGTCATTAATATTTTTAATCCAGTAAATATTTTTAATCCAGTGGGATAGATTAGCAGATAATCAGTTTAGATAAAGGTATTGAGTTTTAACTTTAGAGTGACACAAGCTGATACAGATTGACTTTGACTGCATCATCTTCAGAATATTTACCAGCTGTCAAGAAGTCTTCTGTAAAACTCTAATGCCATCTTTACACTGCCAACACTTTACAGACGCTGCATTTTAAGTGCCATATATAGAACCGTGATTATTTAATGCTGCATAAAGGTGGAATATATGCATTTACCAGCACAATCTCATGGCAATTTATAACTAAATTATGTTTTAGGAATTTTATGGCTAATTATGACGTTTGTATGTTTTTGTATGATCTGCTTTCAAGCAGAAATTTCACAAAGACCGCTGTGAAATAAATTTTTTGAATATGAATTTAACAACACAAAAGACTGTATGAAAATGGAAATCTATGTACATTATGAAAAAATAAATGAATGTAAACTATATAAGTTAAAATGTAAGTACTGGGTTGTTCTTACATAGAATGTGAAGCAGGCACAGAGCAAACTCAGCAATCCAAAAGCACCAAACTACTTTAAAAACCTATAGGAAGGTCACATCCTAAAAGATCCATATGTTGCACTTTAAAATAAAAGCTTGTGACATGAGAGCTTTCCTATAGCCACATTAATGCTCCTGCCCATGTATAAATATTTCCATCTGTCTCCAGTTATTTCTGAGAAAGTGCCATCAAGAATCCATGAAACCAAAACGGCTGAAAAAAACATCACTAACAATCACTGAAGGCAAACATGACCGACCGGCTGTGTGAGGTAATAATATCATAACTGCAGATGAAAGGCAGTGAAATTAAGGAGGGTAAGTGAGGAATTTGCCTTCCCTGCAGTATTTAAGAGGCAGAAGTGACAATGTACCACAGTGCTGGGAAGTGCTGAGAGCAGTAAAATAAACTGCACCCCATCCCAGTCCGTGTGGTACAACATCACATCTAAACATTGATGGGTCTTTATCAGAAAGAGGGTGTCAATGTTAGGCTGAGATATAAGTGTATGAGGGGGACAATATATGCCATAAACCATGAGTGTGGATTAAAATATGTATTTCGTATGTATGTGTAATTGTGTATTTCTGTTATTTGTAAATACTTTTGTAGGCACACTTGGAATTAAAGTTTAAAAATGTGTTTTGTGTGTACTGTCGTGTGTACTGTGTAATGTACTGTTCCTGTAGCTCAACTGGTAAAGCATTGTGTTAGCAGCGCAAAGGTTGTGGGTTCGATCCCAGGAAACACAAGTACTACAAAAAAATGTATACCTTGAATTCACTGTAAGTCGCTTTGGATAAAAGCGTCTGCCAAATGAATAAATGTAATGTGTTTTTGTTAAATTTACAGTTTAAGTTTGTTTGCACAAATGCAAAGTATGTTCTCTCTGTGACACTGACACATGCAGCCACAACAAATACTTAAAAAACAGTGTTCTTGGCTGTAATAAAGTCCTATGCGTGTTAGTAGGTTAAGGTTTCCATTGCTTGCCTACAGCATGTGTTTATTTAAATAAGGTGAGTGACCACCACTGTAAAAATAAAGACCACTTGAAACCCCCCGTGGGACTTGGAGAACTGAGTTTCACTGCACATTGACATATTCACACACAGAAAAACGATCTCATGTATGTTCAGAAAACTGTTCTGTCAGTCAGTGCTTTGTATGTCAGATCATGTTGGTTTCAATATCACGGTGTACGTTTCCTTCTAACCACATGAGGTTTCTCTTCTGTTGTAATTCAGATAAGAATATGCACAAGTGTGTGTAAAATGCATTTTTCAAATTGCATTGAACATAACACATGTCACATATAAATGTTTTTCAATCCCAAATTGAAAAATGACTGTTGTGTAGCTCAGTTAGCAGAGCATTGTGTTAGCGGCTCAAAGGTCGTAGGTCGATTCATTTGCTGACAAAATGTATTGCTTGAATGTACTGTAAGTTGCTTTGGATAAAGGCATCTGCCAAAAGCATAAAAAATTTAAATTTATATTCCCTGACTGGGGCAGGTTGTCACATTATTTTCCTGTCAACTCATTCCATGTTTTTTATTCCAAGTTGTAATGATTTGCATTTCTGCCAAAGCACTATTTTGTAGTGACACTATTTTTGCAGAAATGTTTGCTGTTTAATGGTGGGCTTCATTGTGA
>JAZGTK010010301.1:0-16507 GCA_036877625.1 Ambastaia sidthimunki | reverse complement strand
CTTTTGACCTGTAGTTTCTAGTGAAGAGGCTCTAAGCGTGTTAACAGCATATTTCCCCACACAGCCATAAATACACAGCAGCACCTGATTACAGTGTGACAGATAAAACATTAAATCAATGCAGCACATAAATGTGTTACTCTAAGTCTCGTATCCCAGAGTGCAGGTCAGTCAATCCCAAATAAATCAGCAAATCTTAGCTATTGATTTGGGTCTTTACCCACATGAAGCTGAGCAACTGTTGCATACAGACACAAAGTACTGCTGAAGTGGAACTAATAATTCCAGTTCTAAATCTACAGTTCTATCAACAGTATACAGTAATATAATATAAAAACTATTTATAAAACTGAGTAGTGATTGTGTTGCCTGAATGACTAGCTGAGAAATCTCTTAAGGAAGCCCTAAATAATTGGGCTGATTTTGAGATCAGACATAGTTTTTGTTTTAAAAGTTTTAATCATAATGTTCAAACATTTCAAAAGTTGTTATCCTGAGCCAGCTGTCGTAGAATTTCTTACCAACAAAGTTACATCCAATCTCTCGACTCTTATGTTGTGTCACATAACTATCAAAAAAATTATTTTATATATCAAAAATTTAGTGAATCATGAAAAATTGGCATCACATTTTAAAATGCAGCCATGTGATTGGATTGAAGGAGGTGAAAAATGAACAAGAAGAAAATGAAAAATGTCAAAATGAAAGTCATTTTAGAGACAAAAAGTTTAGAAGTGGTGCAATAACTTTTTGATGTATCTACAACAATTACAAAGACAGCCATTGTTTGTTTACTTGAAATCTTGTTCACCAGTTAATCACTTACAATAAGACCAGCGACTTAGATTCAGCTAGTGAATAGCAAATAAATCAATTTTGAATAGTGCCACATTCTGAAAGCCAGAATTGAAAGGAGCTCTTTTGACATATACTGCTCCTCATGAATTCTCTCTCTCTCTGTTTGTGTGTCCCTCTCTCGCTCTTTCCCTCTCAGTCTCTGGTGAGTTGAGCTGAAAGGCTCTTTCATGGACAGTTATTATGTGGCTATTCAGGCTAAGCAGCTGTAAACAGACACGCTTCTTTCTGCAGCCGCTCACTGCTAATCAGCTGGATGGAACCCCCCCGACATGACAAACAGACTCTTGACACTAAAGTCTGTCACATATTTAATGAAGCCATTAATGGGTCAGTCACGATTATTGCTGCTTCTGATAGAAAGGGAGGCATTATGTGTGTTTTAACTGTTTAAGACCAAATATCTTCTCAAATGTGATCTCAAATGTTTCTTCTGTCATCATTCCTCTCCACCTCCTCTGTTCTTCCTAAAATAATATTTTGAAAGTAGGCTAATATTTATAATAACACTGAAAAACAGCTACAGCCTCATTTATTCACGGTATGAAGAAGTTAACTAGATTTTTTCATTGCTCCTGGTTTACTGTTTCCTGCCCAAATCACCCGTCACCGATCACAGTTATCAGAGAAAAGAATGTAACTGCATGAGTGTTTTCATTCATATGATAGTCTGGCATCATTGGACCTGCTGTTTACTTTGATGGCATAAATTAAGTAGTAAATATCTGCATGAGAAAGCTAATGACTCTAGTGCATTTAAGCATTTACAGTTTTAGAGTAAACCAGAAACCTGCTTTTCTCAGATTCCTCCAGATTCACGTGGGCAGGAACGTAAACAGGGTTGATTTGGATTCAATATAGACATTGATGATAAAAGAACTTGATCTAGAACCAGCGTTACCAGCATTCAGAACTCACAAAAGCTCCTACAGTCAAATCCTCTTATAGCAAATTGTTTTATTTATATGTTTGTTAGTAAGACAAAATGAAAAAGTTTTCTGTAAATGATGATTTAATCTGCTCACATGTGCCACCACACAGTATTTTTATTTGAATGTAAATAGTTTGTGATATTAGGTATAGGATAAACTGTGTGCTCTCACTTTTGCTATTCTCAGCACAATCATTCTAGTCTCTGCTTCACTGAGATGCCTCCAGCGTCTTCTGGATTTGCATATGGCTGATGTCCAGCTCACCTCAGTGTCAGTCGACCACACGCCGTCTGTTGCTGCTGTCCTTCACAAACATCTGCATTTTACAGCCAAATGAATAACACAATCAAATCATGCAGTTACAGATGGAGAGTGTTTAGACTGATGGCTCATCTGTCTTGTGTTACACGTTCTGCTCCTCAGTTGTGTCAGGCTGTTAGCAAACGAGATCATTCAATTTTCAGACTGGAATGTTTTATTGTTTAGCTGATCCTGGTGAGGTTTGAGGATTTACGTTTATGTTCTTAACAGATGTACCAAACTGATTAAAGTGCACATGCGTCCCTCATGTGTTATAGTTACCAGAACCTAAGAAACAGTGTTGGGTTGTAACTAAAACAGCAAAATTACTGATTTAACCTTTTTACTGTAACAGTAGGTTTTTTTTATTGATTGTTCTACATAACAAGTCATTATGTAGAATCGCTTTCACAGCAAAACTTCTTTTACCTCATAGAATTGCAGTGTCCTGTTTTAAGATAAAGTTTCATAAGTGATAGAAATTGATTAGTGTTGTATTTGTTCACTCAGAAAAATGGCACATTACAAAATGAAATTGGTTCCAAGTTTCATGTTGACTTTATTCATGGTGTAGTTTAAATAGGGCTAAATCTGCTGCCTCTGAGTCCCTCTCGAGTCCCTCTTTATTTTGGGTGGTATGGACAAGTGTGAGTTATGGATGTAAGGACCATTAAATGCTTAGTGATAAATCCTGAACTTCCTGCGGAGCCAAGGCTGTGCTTTTCCCACCGGCTGTGGAAGTGGGATTTGAGATCTTTAAAGGGTGGAGGGTGGGAGCTTTTTGTAGATATCAGAGGTGGAGGAGGAGTTAGTTGGGGTGGAGTGGTGTTAAGGTGACATGTGAAGGGGTATGATTAGAAACAGAACAGCTTTGGTCAGGGTTCGAGTCAGATGTGGCGTGGTTAGCGCTGGTGATAAGAACGGTTAACTGTTAAGGAGGTTAAGAGTAGAGGAGGCCGTGTCATGGGTAAATGGAAGAGTGGAAGTGTGGAGTTATCTTGGGCTGATTTTAGACTCGTTCAAGTCAAAATATTCATGATCTCATTTGCAGGAACTTTCAACAAGGTTTGGAGCAACAGGTGAAGATGAATCCATGGATGTTTCTTTGAACAGATAAACCAGTTAAATACTGTCGCTCTGTTTCCAAACCCTGTGAGCTGCTTTACTCTGTACTGTGGAGACAGGCTGCTGTCTTCTCACTGCTCTTTAAGAGCTGTAAACAGACCTGGCTTCAGCTATGAGACATAAGTGATGCTCCAGGTGAGCCAGAGTTGTGGGGGGTGCACTTTTAATGTTCTGTTTATTATTCATCTTTAATAATATTCATATTTAAATAAAACTGGCCCTGCTGGTGGAGTCTGGTTTTTTTCTCCACCTCAACACAGTTGGAGTTTTGAGTTGTTGCTCTCTGGCAGACTGATGACTGTGTTAAGAGACATATACTTTAATAATATCACTTTTAATATACCAGCAGGGGTGACATGAACAGTTTTAAGGGTGACATGTAATTAAGCCTTTAAATGATGTTTTTGTTTTGGACTTTTAAAAGAAAAAAAAATATTTTACAATATTAAAGAAACAAGATTCAAAGATATAAGATTATACATTACGTCATTCCATATTTGTTACCTGAAAATACTTTCCTGAGGCGTTTTTTTTAAATTACATATTTGTGTTGTCAAAGACTTAAATGTAATTTATTTCATCAGAATAATCACATACTGTAGACTGCAACCAATAAAATGTTATCAGCATCAACAAAAAACATCTTTACAATGTAGAAGCTGCATATAATATGACATTTGTTTTAATTTTTTTACATTTATATTTTTACAGACTGTTCAGTACTGCTGAAATGTGACATGCATTTACATAACAATTGCATATTATTATGAGGTTAATATACCTTTAAATGTGTATATAGATTATAAAACATCAATTAAAAAAGATAAAATGAAGGTTTAGGGCTGATCAGATCTTTTAAATATCAGAAACAAACACACATCACAGAGGGCTGCGATGAAAAAGACTGAAACAAAAATCATTATTGTTAATTATTGCTTTAGATAATGTAATGATTATTAATTTCAATTACATTAAATACAAAACATGTTTTGCACGCTATATTCTTATAGGCTACACAGAAAAAGCAGAGAATGAGAGTAAATTATTTGCTTGTCTTTGCTTCTCTTAGTAGCATGACAAACAAACTACTGTTTACAGATTGTTTACAGAAGAAAGTTCCCCATCACTGAAACAGTCAGTGAGTGTTTAATGCTGAAAACTCCCGTTATAAAGCATCGTATCGTCACTTGAATGTTTGCTGACAGCATTGGCGAGAGCTCAGAGCTCAGTGAACACACTTGAACTAAACTCTGGAAACTGAAATTAGAGGGTAAATTACTGACATCCTTCCACACGTGTGTGTCATGCATGCTGGGTTTTTATATCTGCCCGTGTGCTTCTCGTCTGCTGTGATACTGCATTGTTTCTGAGTATCTGAATATTGCACTCATTTTGTAAATGTTATGTGATATGGGGCCAGGTCAGGCTAAGCTCCCGACTGAGTGGGCTGGGCCCATGCTGGCACCCCCTGGGGCTTGGAGGTGTCAAGGTTTGTCTAGTAGCATAGTCCAGAGGAACCCATAAGAACCTAAAAAGCATCTTTATCCAGTGCTGGATTTTTTGAGGGTGTTTAAAAGTGTGAAATGAACTTATTTTTTCCCTGTCTGCTGCCTCTCACATCACGGCTGAGGATAATTGCTGGTGAAGGTTTTGGGACTCTGCACGTCCTGGTGTTGCCATCAGCCAATCAGTGTTATCATGATGTCATTTTCTGTGCCTCCAAACTGATGAGTCACTTGAAATTATGGCTAAGCTCAAAATCTTAAAACTTATATGGTTCCCATGAGCAAAGATGTCAGATGTCAAATCTGGTGTAAAATAGTCAGATTTGAACTATTATAACAATAATAATAGTTAGTTTTACTATTTATTATTAGTATTTTTGTTGCTGAATAAATTCTGTTTATTTTATAAATTACCTTTAAATTACCTTTAAATCATTGCTTCATTCTTGATCATGAATGGAGGTCTTATACTGATTTTGCCATAATGAATTATGGGATTGCTTTCTATGCAAAGGAAACATGATACTGCATTTGTACTTTACAGAACAGCTTTATTGTTGATAGTGCGCCTTATAAAACTGTTGCTCTCTGGCTGGTGCCTCAGATCACTGAGTGTCAGAACTTTTAGGCACAGAAGTAGCCAGAACATCTCCAAACAGTTAACTGCTCCACAACTGCAATATTCCTCTGTCCTCATTCACTCCCACTGTCTTCATAATGACATTTCAGATATGTAAATTAATTCCTACATGTTAACATTTTCTGTATATATCATCACTTCCACTGTACATTACATTGCATTATGAAATGTCATGCATATGTAAATTCACAGAATATATTACTCTGTACAATGTCTCATTTTTCTTATTTCTGTTATTCTGTACAATTGTCCATATATAAACTTTTTTCATTCTCTGCTGTGTAATGTTGTCATCAAATGTATTGTCATTGTCTTGAATGTGTGTACTGGAAGCTTCCGTTGAAAATTCCTCCTGTGTTCAAGCACACTTGGCAATAAAATTCCTCCTGTGTTCTGATTCTGACTCTGATTAAAATGCTGTCCATTTAGGCAGCTTACTAGGTTTTGGAACAGAGCCTATGTCATCACAAAAGAAATCAATGATTGTTCTGTTATGGTTTAAAAAAGCTGTGGCCAGGAACCCAAATAGAACAGCAACAGCTGTTAGCAGAACCTCATATTGACCTGACATTCATCCTGAAGGTCAGCTGGACACCTCTCAAAATTCCCCAACAGGATTTTGTGTAAACACCTGACCTCTGCTCTTACAGCACACGGGTGGTCATCAGTGTTCACTGAGGATTGTTGTCCTGTAATCCTGCTTCTGTTGCTGTTTCAGAACTTTAGTAATACACAAGACTTTTACCACTATATCTTAAACTGTCTTAGTAATGTGTTGCAGACTCAGTGTTATGCTATGTGGTGTTCTAGACACACCAAAAGTGCAGCTGATTATAGAATTAGCCAAAATGTCTGACATGAATTGATCTGGCAACCAGTGTCACCTCAGTGATGTACACACAGCCTGTTGTGAATCTGGTCTGTTATTGAAAAGCCTTCATGTCTTGATTGTATTAGGAAGCATGCTGTGTTTAATTGAGTGTGTGAGTGTGTGTGTGTGTGTGTGTGTGTTTGGTATCTGCTGAGCTTTAGCTCATTTACTCAGAAACACTCTGGAATGATTTAAGCACATTCATCACAGGTGTAATAACAGAGCAGCTGAAACACACCTCCCCTCCTATTGAGCACTCGCTACCTGAAGTGCCTTCAGAACATTCTGAAAACATTCTGAAAACATCAACTAAAACACATTCAGAACAAGACAAAGAAACTGACAGTGATTGTCCAACTGGGGATGGCTGTCACACAGTTGTTTAATTGAGGTGCTTAGAATTTAGAATAGATTTGGCCTGAGAGATGTACAGTCCAGGAACAATAGCACAGTTCCTCTTGTCAGGACTGCAATAATAAAAGAATAGTTCTTCTGCTTGACCTGCTAGTCAAGAGGGTATAAAGACTGCTTCCATAATGAGATCAAATGCCTGGCACCGTCTTCTAACACCTGCGTTTGCTGAACAGCCTGAGGGCAGTACCAGCCAAACAGTCCCACACCAGAGACTAATGAGAGCACAATGAACTTGATTTCTCTGTAGACTGAGTATTGTAGCCTGAAGTTTTTCTTCCTTGGGGGTGGTGAGAATGTCATCACAGTCATTACAACTTCAGTTCATGGAAATCACAGAACTTGTCCTCACATTCCTGCAGAGTGTGATGTTGCTAAAAAGTTTTAGTTATTGCAACTGGCACAGTGAGGTTTATACCTCTGGGTTGGCCATGCAAAGACTGTCGGTCTGATGCCAGGAACTTATAAAAGAAGATTTAATTCAGATCTCTGAACTATTAATCCCTACATACCAGCGACTTTAGCAATGGGAAAGTACGGCCGGAGGCAGAAAGCTCAACCCTGCAGGGCTGTTTTGATCACACATGAATATTTTCAAAGAGGCTGCGACCTGCTGAGTTTACACAGATTAATTTGCATTATCTATCACTGGCTTCATCAGCAGGTGGGTGGATGATGTTGTTGTCACAAGAACTTACCAGCTGTTCCTACCAAGGCCCCGGCTGAATATTGCCTCACACTCTGGTCACAGAAGGTAGCTGGACCAACCTCTTAAGAGCCTCTTAAAATAAAAACTTTGGAATCTTGGACAACAACAAAAGACGGTAAACACCATCTGACACATCTGTACTAGCTCCTAATGGTGTGTCATACAGTATCACTGGTATCACTGGTTTCTGTGGAATTACTGTCTGGTATAGGAGCTGCTCCACCTTGCTAGCATGTAGTGATAACATCTCAGTTTAGCACTGGGCCAGCCCAACATTTACAGTTTACAGCTGCATTTTTATAGTTTACTTTGACGTGTAAAGTTAACCACCTCTGTTATATGTTGCGTTCCGGTTCTGAGGCGACTATATTTAGTTTGTTTTCTGACCCTTGGTATGTAATGAGCAGAACAGCAATAAATGTCACTCTTCAGTGTGTTAAAAGTGTACTGGGATCTGCAAGGGCTAATGCATGGTCCTCCAGACAGGGGCTTTTCCTGAGTCCCTCCCTCAGGGGGATCCTACAAGGTTAGTTTGATCAGGCGTAACACCCAACAGAGAGACCAGAGCCTGTTCTGTTTAAATGAAAGTCAATAGCGTAAATGCCTCGGTCCACTGACTAAATTGCTTTTGTGCGGAAATAGCTAATTACTAATTGACTGCTAAGACGCCGGCCTTTAACATGTTTACCATGACAATGATACAGATGTTGAGGTTGCTTTTACCACCCATATAGAGTAGATGTGTACACTCAGAGTAAATACTGAATCTTTATTGTGCCACTGACTTCAGAGGCCTGGAATGTTGGAGTGACCAGATGTTAACCTGCCCTGTTTTAACAGAGAACCTCACTGGATGTTCTGATGAATTATCAGATTTTCCTCAGACTATACTGAGCTTTGCCTCTGAACATGAAAGGTCAAAAGCTTATCTAAGGTTAGTTTGAGCAGAGGCAGAGACCCGAGACTCCAGAGTTGCTGAGTACACTCATTCTGACAGAATCGTGGCATTCCTCTGGCTTTCAGTCTAAGGTTAGAACTCACGGCACGGATGTGGACTCAGTCTTGTACTTATTTGGCTCTGTTGCCCTGCTGAGACAATGTATCTACAGTTCCCTAATGGAGTGCTTGATGAAACATCTTTTGGCACATATAAAGCACACCTGTGCCCAGTCTTATAAATGCCAGGGGAAGTGAGCTGAGCCTGCAGTAATGAGCTTGTACACAGTGATAAGCTGAACGAAACCCAGTCACGCGCCTTCTGTCGAACCAAAACCAGGACAAATTACAGTTTGAGAGTTTTCTAAGTAGTTTCACATTAGAAAAAAGAAACAGCTCAGCATCAACACAATTAAGAGTTTGAGTTGTTTATAGAGACAGAAGTGACACTTTTAATGTTTCTTTATAGGGTCATTTGAGACCCTGGGCCATTTAAACATTGTTTTGTTCCTGGGTAGGGCACTTAAACAGATCATATGTCTGATTGTAAAGATCTTAAAAGGGCTTCACAGCTCTGAAAACCTCCTCCACTGTCTCTATTCTTGGTTACATAGTAAATGTCATTCCTGTTACCCATATAAATGATATTATTTTTGCTCTGGGCAGTTTACTGTACAGTGCTTTCAAGGGCTCCTCTTGTTTCTACTGTTGCTGGTGAGGGATGGCTCACAATCTTTGATACACACATATGGCAGAGTGTGTAAATGTGCATTTGATTGGGCCCCTTGAGCTGCCTTGGGACCCCATAGGGAAATTAGGGATGATGTCCCCGGCTAACACACCTGAAGGATGTGTGTGTTTTTGGGGACACAGATGGTGGGGGGTTTACAGGGTCCGGGGGGACAGGACAGGTGACATGCTACACTTGTTTAGACTGGAAGCAGTCTGTGTGGAGGCATGTATGCAGACTGCTGAAGTCTAAATGTGCACACAGGCTTGTACAGCTTTTAGAGTCGCAGAAGGAATATTTTTAAAACATGAATCAGTTCCTGAATATTAATGAGGTAGAAAACAGGATACAGAATAGATACAGCTGTACTGTAATATAGTGCAGTTTTTACACATTCAATTACATTTTTAAATAGAAATGACTGAAAACAATAATACTCGAATGATGTATAAATGATGTTTAACGCTTACATCTATATTAATAAAGATCTCAATGTTATTTGTACTGTATGTGTTACAGTAACTGCTTTCACAGTAGAAATATGTCTAAACAGAAATTGCAGAACATTTCAGGGAACAATTAGGCTTGAATAGTGAATGATGCGTTTTTCATATTGTGTCAAAAATGTGAAATTCCTCAGTTGTGTGACTGTGTTGAATTTCTTTAACTTGCTGTTCAGTAAATACTGTTTCCTGTCATTTTAAATCAAACTCAGCAGTGAGAACCACTTTAAAATGCAGATGTTTAATTTCTGCTGATACAGACAGCAGCCTGCTCGTTCAGGGACTGTCTGTCAGTGACTGTGTGGATGAAAAACTCATAAGTCAGCTGACTGTGTGTCAAACTTCACTGTTATGGTGTAAGAGCTCGTCACTGCTTGTGGTGACAGTCAGCTTTGATGCACACACACACACACACACACTTGAGCAGAAACTGCCGGTGCACAGTTGAAATTACACGTTTAACAGCAGACGAGTGTTGCTATGAAGTCACGCACGCATTATTAGTTGCTCCTTTAGTGCAGAAAAAAAAAGACTCATTTCATATTTTTCAGGAGCTTTCTGTGTTTGTATAGCTTTGCTAACTACCATAAGTTGTTTCTAACTGTG
The DNA here is from genome assembly GCA_036877625.1 of Ambastaia sidthimunki. NCBI lineage: Eukaryota > Metazoa > Chordata > Actinopteri > Cypriniformes > Botiidae > Ambastaia > Ambastaia sidthimunki. Next base: position 6,384 of record JAZGTK010010301.1, on the reverse strand, counting down.
TCACCAGTTTCTCCTGTGAACAGGGTTTAGCACTGCAAACACTTGCCGTGAATGGTCAGGATTTGGTCCATGTGCTGTAGCTAATCTTCCTCTATAAAGCTTCTAAAATGGGAATTCAAACCCAGAGAAACTTTCTGTGCTGTGGATTTATCACTAACATGCAATGCAACGGCGACAGTCACACAGCCTCTTGTTTATGTGTGTGTTCATTTGTCCATCCCATAATCCTTCATCTTCCACAGGATTGTTCATGGCAGAGATGAACAGGGTAGAATTAATACTGAATAAATACTGGTTGACTCTCAAACACAAGCAGTATGTTTGTTTTGATGTTTTGTATTCTGTACAACAGTATAGTAGCAGAAATTGAAATATATGTTTATACAGTATGTGTTCAGAATGTTTTACAGTAGAATATTAGAAAACTGAATGTGTGTAACAGATTTTGATATTAACACACTGCTTTTAGGAAATAATTTTTCAAGGACAAGAACTATTGCAGAAATGATGCTTACAGTTGTTGTAATTACAGTATAAACGTTGATGTTTGAGCATGCTGACATGCAGCTGTCTGAAATGTTATTGGTGAGCTTCTAACAATTTCATGGGTTTAATGTGGCTGCTGTGGTCCTGTGTTACAGGAGGTCAAAGGCCAAACTCAGAGCGCTTATTTCCTGCCTGAATTTGCACTTTCTCCGCAAGGCAGCTTTCTAGAAGACACGACAGGAGAACAGTACCTCACATATCGCTACGACGACCAGGTCAGAGAATCACACACAGAGTATTCACCTGTCTGCTGACTGGACAGACTTTTATTGATTAAATCAGAGTTGTAATTGTTAGGATGTGATGATGTCATTTCATGATTTAATGATTCAGGTTCAGAAATGCTAGATTGGCTGAGCAAAGATTTGTGATTTTAATACTGCCAACAGAAATACTGCCAACTGCCAACTTTTAACCCCTTACAAATCATAAGTAATTTAGAACCTTCTACATAGGAAGCAGCTCTTTATATCATCTGGACCACAAAACTATTACAACAGACTTACAATTGTTATCTCATGAGAGATTTTCATTAGCATGTTGCTAATCTAAACATTTATAACTTAAAAATATACACCACAAACAAATAGCCTTTTGGGTAAAATATGTAATTTTTACTTTCGATTTTGCTTTTTTTATCTATATATTTCAGTATTAACAGAAAATAATGAAATCAACATTTCTCTCATTTGTTTTGCAATACTGGATGAATTTCACAGAGTTTGCTGCAGTGCACTCTGACCGCAAGAATGCATAAGCTGCTACTTCAGAATCTGACCAAAAGTAGATATCTTACCTGACAGCAGCATCATTTATAGTCACGGTTTAAAACAGCAGTTCTCTGCAGAACAGAAAGTTGAGTAAGCATGTGATTTATTGATTGGTTGGACACATCACAATCCATCGTGAGTAATGCTTGTGTCCTTCATTTCAAAAATGATGTCTGTGCTACATTTTAATTTCATTTTGCAATTTTATAAATCCATGCATGAGTAAACATGACATTCAACAGTACGTCCAGCTAATTCTTAACTTAAATCAGTTTTTACAGTTTTTCGTGTAGATGTGCTGTGAAAGTTTGGACACAGATGCACAAGATTTTATTTAAAATACATTATTGCTTCAGGTGCTTTTCTAGCTTTTGCAGAATCGTTTCTAGAAAATAAAACTATTAATTTTCATTATTTTAGGTGAGCAAATTCATTATGTGCAGTCAGATAGACTCCCTGGCATGTGTACTAAAGTCACAGCTGGAGCACTCTGCTGACCAATCAGCATCCTGCATCCACAGTGTTATTAAATATGACCAATTACCTGCCTGTGGTGTAGATATCAATAGTATTCTCAATGACAAGCTCTCTGTGACAAGCTGTGCTGCATAAGGGGCTTTAAAGAGCTTCACTGTTGGACTGTTTTCTTTCAGTATGATCAGTTAAGACTTTCACATCAGCCACCAGCTTAAGGGGAATTTGGGCCAGACTGTCTCAGTAAAGCCCCTCTAACAGGAAAGTCCAGGTATACCCAAAGTTTATAGGCATTATAAAGCTCTGCCTAACTGTTTTCTTTTGAACGTGTGCCTTGGGAACCATTAACCCAGCCCCTCCGTGTGCCACTGAACTGTTTTGAGGCCTGTTATGGAAACCTCTGCCTGCTTCAGTCCAGCACCACTGGCTGATTTCAGGCCAGTTGTGATGCCTGTGACGTGTTGGCAGTCGTGCTCTGGATGGCTTTTATTATGGTGATTGTACAGCAACCGTACAAACACACGCTGCTTCCTGATGTTATGACAGCCGTCCCAGCATCTCCACTCACACAGGCTGGTGCTGATCCACTGTGTATCGACTGGTGCACAGGTGCCAAAACGACATGCCCACAACTGTGTATGATTTGCATTGATTTCAACACTTTTCATTCTCAAGCAGACACAGCTTTGCTTTAATCGACAAAAAAGTCTTATTTTCTTCCACAACCTTCATTATGAAAGAAAAAACTTGCTGACTGACGTCTTATACTGAGAACTGGTCAGAGGATGTCTGAAAGGTAGAGGCCTCATCTTTCAAAAGTAAATGCCACGGCCTCCATCTGTGAGCAGCATCTCTGTGCCAGAAGCAGTGTGGATGCCATCCAGGTCTGTGCCTGCTGAGGCTTGCCACAGACGGACGGCTTTCCCCTACAGACACGAGCTTAAACTAATAGATAAAACACATGTTCACTCCGAGCATCTCTCCTGTCTGCAGTACCGCCCGTCGGACGCGGGCCATAGTATAAAACAACTTTCCACCCAGCGTCCCGTCAAGAGCATCTAATGGCTTTTCTGTGTTGTGCTACCTGCTCACAGCTCTGAGTTTAGCCAGCTGGAGCTCTTTGGCTCAGAGCAGCCCGTGAGTGCCAGCGTTTCCACTTAGACCGGCTCCGGTTCTTTCCAAAGTGAGTGCTCATTAAAAAAGACATGACGCTGTGCAGGCAGCATTTGTGATGGATGGGTTTGGAAGGTGCTGATTCATTCGGGTCAAGAGCTACGGCTGGGAGGGATTTAAACTGGTTGTGAGAAGGTGTACACCTTGGCAAAGCCAGTGCCAGAGGCCAAGTCTGTGGTCTGTGGTGTGATCTGGGTATTTATTCAGGTAATTGTGGGTATTTACTGTATAAGAGAAGCCGTCATCTATGGCATACTGATGTTTTTCTGGTATAGCAGTGTGGCTTTGAGTCCCCACACAGACTGATAAAAACACATGTCCAGTTGCACTGAAGGTTGCTTTGGATTAAAGTATCTGCCAAATGTGTAAATGTAAATGATAGAGTAAAATACACAGTAGATAAGTGAACGGGTGTTCTGCTGTTACTGTTTTATATCTCAGCTGTAACTGTGTTGTGTATTTTAGCTGTGCTGGAACTCAGTGTTGACCAATTTATAACTGACTTAGATAGAGATTTTATATTGATTTCTAGCAGAGCAGTCGTTTCTGTGTGTGGGAATTTAAATATTGCTGGAGCAGGAGAGAACGCTCATAAATCAAAAGGTCAGAAATTAAAATGTATAAACGATGTTAAGGTGATTTTTAGTGGATGTATCCCAGGTACCCCAAAACCCAATCCTCACATACACACACACGCATTTCAATTCAATTTCAATTCATTTCAAATTCATTTACCCTAACAGTACCCTATGGATTCACTTACAATATAAGTATATAGCTACTATATAAAGTAGTGCCACTGTTAGGGTATGTTAGGGCATTTTTCTAATGACTTGTTGTCATTAATCATTTACAGTCAACACTGAAATGTTGATAGATGATGTTTGCTCTCATTGAAATTAAAGAGGAGTAACACAGTGTGTGATCCTTCAGTGTTAACATGTAAATTAAGATGCATGGTATATAAATACTGAAACACAAACACAATACTCTCAAACACAAACACCAGTTCTTAACTTGAGACTCAATAAATATGCTACACGTGTGTGTGCTGGTAACATAAAGTTTCTAGGTTTGAATCCTACAGCAGTTTGATCATCATTGTACCCGAACAAGCCACGTCATGCCATTTGTTATGACTTTGTTTCTCTTGTGTGCAATTTTTATAATTTATGATTTATTATTTTGTGAATTGTATGATTTTATGGCTAATTTATAGTGTGTGAGATGCATACAGTATGTGTTTACATACTTGCTGATGTACAGTATACTTTTCTCTAATCAGGCAATAATGATTTTTTAGTACATAATCAAATAGAAATAATTAAATGGCACTCTGGTCTGCGGTACAGTGTGTGTGTGTGTGTGTGTGTGTGCGTCTGCATAGCTGCTCCTAATTGTCCCTAATTAAAGCCTGGATTCTTTCCGAATGCTCCAAACACATTTCATCACCCGACTGCTGCTAATGCTCATAACGCCTTTTTACTCAGTGACACCCTTGATCTATTTTTAATGCGCCATTTCCATAAATTCACTTCTCAGAATGACTCTTTTACTTGCCAGTGTTGGCAATAGCAAGATTGGGATGTTAATCAACACTTTCTTAGTTATATGGGACATCATTTTTATCCTGAGAACTTCCAGAAAAATATAAAGAGTATCTTTATATAAAGATATACCTTCAATATAAAGAATCTGATATGTTGCTAATATAATAGCTAATTTAATAGTGATTTGAAATATGACATGAAATGGTAGGCAGATATTAGCTGTGTATTAGATTTTCACTGCAGTTTCCATGGCCAACGAAATCAGAACGTTTTATCACAGTCTGAAATAAAATATCAGGTCAGTTAATATCAGTTAATCATTTTTGTTTTATAATTTTGTTTATTTAGTGTTTTATCTTTTTTGGCCAATAACAGAGAAAAAGTTTGTAACCATTATGGCTCTTAAAACAAAATGTTAAATGGGTGCAATAAGACCACCTACTGTGCTGGGGTATCAACCAGATACTGGCACTGAATTATTTACAATAGTATCCTATGTGTGGTTATCATTATCTATAATCAGGGTTATTAATATCACAGTTATATCACAGTTAATATGGTATAATGATGACAAGGTGTAATGGTGACAACTTATAGATCAAACTTATGCGGGATTCAAACCTAGAACCTGTGACCACCTTACCAGCCATGAGATACGTCATGTTGTCTGGGGCAACATGAGAGTAATTAAATGATCAGTTTTTTCCATTTTGGGTAAATTGTTACTTTTCATTGTTAAGAAATAATTCAACCAAAACAATGTTGTTCCAAAGCCATTTTTCCAAAGCCATTTTAGCATAAAACACAAAAAGAGAGTTTTTAACTCCAGAAAGGAAAAAAAAATACGAAAATATTGAAAAACAATGTTTCATGTGTGTCGTAAGAAAGGTGATTGAATCTGCAGAATAAATAAGCTGTGATAGTCATAAAAGGCAAAAATTTGTCCTCAGCTTCCCCCACGAAGTCTGAAATGGTCTTTGACAAAAACTCCAGACTGAAATAAAATGACTCATTCGCACTGGGTTGCCAAACCACCTTCATGGCCACATGAAGACAGACTTATCCTCAAACCTCAATGTGTCATGTTGTTGATAAGACTGGAATCAAGACAGAGAGGAATTTGCCCATGCTGGTTTTGGTCGAGGAAACATGCCAAGTCAAAAAGTCAAGATTCATTTTTGCAATATGGAATTTAAATATTACAACCCAACTGCCCCCAACACCATAGTTCTAGCTAGCATAAATATATAAACTTTATACTTTATATATCATAAATATATAAAGTACCATAGATGAAATCTTAAATTATCCTAAACCTTTAGATACAAACACAGTGGCAGACAGATATTTGAGGAAATTTTGATAAAATGAACACAAATGTGTTTTAAATAATAAACACTAATGCACATTCAAAACATAGTTTGTTTCAGCATTCTGCCCTTCTCAGCCAATAACATGAGTTTGGGGCGGGACTATCTGTTTTTTAACCAATGGAAGATCCGGGGAATGTTTGGTAAACTTATTTAAAAATAATTATTATTTTTGCAATTATGCTAGTTACATGTATACATTCGTGTATATATTTATTCTTTGTGCAGTACTCAGTACTACAAAAAAAAATCACAATTTAGTATACACGGGAAGTGTCCCCATAAACCATGTTTATGTTGTTCTATATATTTGCGTCTTTGTAAACCACATATGCAAACACATTTGTACAGCTATCTTTGTGAGGACATTCATTGACACAATAAAATCTCTAGCCCTTTACCATAACCTTAAAGTCTTAACCCTCAGACAACCCTTTAAATGGGTGTCAGAAAGTGAGGACAAAAATGTCCTCATATAAACACACACACGCACGCACGCAC
>JAZGTK010010300.1:5000-16508 GCA_036877625.1 Ambastaia sidthimunki | reverse complement strand
AAATTTGCCCCACATTATCTTCATCTAGAAGGTGTTGTGCTTATGACTTTGAGTGTAAATGTGACCCCAGTGTTTGTGCTTGTAAAGAACTTGAGCACACAGTAAGTGTGGGAGGCTGTTTACTTTCTTTAGTGCCACCATACTTCTCAAGCCCACCCACTTTTGTCTGTTCTGCCATCTATTTCCAAGCCAAAGCTTCCAGAAGCCTCTTCTTGGTTGCTGTAGATCCCCAGACTTCTGTCTGTATGCATTGGAATGCGTTGATTTAGTCAGCAGTTGTAGCCAGTCAGACATGCTGGGTTTGGAAAAGCAGGCAAAGTTTACAAACCTCTCGCCATTTGTACACTCCTATTACTGCAGACGGCCAGCGCATTAGTAACTGTCAGTGGGCGCGGCCCTGACGTGCTGCTCTCATTTGACCCAATTCATTTCAGTGGGTGTGTCCGGGTGGCAGTGATATATGCCCCGCGGTATTTTCTTGATGTATAATCCCTCAGTTCTTTGCTTACCGGGGTTCTCTTGGTTTTAGGCGGGGCAGAGGCCTGACACTAGGGGTGATGAGATTCAAGTTTGGTTTAGGTTAAGTGTTGGGAAGGGGGAGAGGGCAGGAGACTTACTGGTGTTATGCTAATGTTATGTATATGTTGGATTAAGCACAATCACTAGCGTGATTAATTTGTTAGAGGGCTAAACCTTATACTTTCCTATTTTTGGTTATATATTTTGATTCACAGTTATCATTGCAAAATGAGATTCTTTAAGCTCATTTTTACCATATATACAAAGTGCGAATGTTCCATGCATAGGTCAGCCAAGTGTCAACAGTAAGCTTAACATATATAACATGATTAAATGCACAAGACTTTAGTTGACTTTGCTTTAAAAAGTATATCTAATTTGCTTATCTAGTGTATCTTATATCTAAAAAGCAATTATGTTCTTTTGCTTCAAAACTGGCTCCTGTACAATACAGTGACAATGTACCTTAAAGCTGTATTAGATATCTAATCATTCATTTTTACTTGACTATATATACAATTTTGTAGTAATTTATTATTTAGTGTTAGGTTACTGGTGTTTATGACAGCAGATATTTAAATGGTGCAATGTAATCATTTTAAAGCTACATTATGCATGTATTTTAGGTGATATATCTATCTTCAAAACATTTTCAGCTCTTGATGAGTGAAATTGAATCGACTCATGTAAATAATTTACTGGTAACTGCATGCACTTGCAAAAAATAAGCTCTGATCTATTGCATTTGTTTGGAATATCTGACATGTGGTCAGTGGTTCTATTTAAATCTGCTGTTTACTGCAATCTCCCAGTTTATTGAGTTAATATTTCTTAGAGAATAATAGAGAGGAACTCGAGCTGTTTGCATTTCACAGTTAGCGAGTTGTTTGGAGACATGAGTTTAGCAGAAGGGCTGGAAAACTAGTGACCACACCACACTGTGTGGTGATCACATTTACAAGCTCTTAAAATGTTGAGATTGTGTGATGGAGAGATAGAAGAGATGATCATCATACAGGCTTCAAGTTAATTTTATTTACAAATTGACAATAAGAGGTATGATCTGTTTGGTATTGGAATGGAATTGGATTTGTTAAAAGCTTGTTAAAGGATATGTTGGAAGGCTGGGAGCAGGTGGAGGGAATCTCAGGGATAAATTGAAAGAGGGATGCAGAGATGGCGAGATGTTGAAAATAGAGGTGATGGTGGAGAGCAGGGTGAGGGTTCTGCTCTCTAGGTGATTGCCTTCCTCTGATATTGCTCCTCACATTCAATGCTCTGCAGCCCAGAAGAAATTTCACCATGCATCCCAGATCTTCCCAATGACACCCTTTATCCTTTTTCCTGAAACATGTTCATCCCATCTTCCTTACGTTTGTTATTCTTCTGGCGTGGCGGTGAAGAAAGGCGCTAGAAATGCATGAGTTTTCTCCCCTTTTTTTCACCTTCTCATCCCGCTTTGTTGCTCGAACCCGGCTCGCCTACCTCAAAATGTGTTCGGACCGCCGACCCCCGGTCTCTATATTGCTCTGCATAGCTTGGCATAAATCACTTTGGCCCCAGCCACAAAGCACTCTTTTTCTCCATTGGACTCACAGATTTAGTGGCATTTCAAATAGATAAACACAAGCAACATCTATCAACACAACAAAAAAGGGGCCTTAATCAAAGGGCCCTGGTCCTTGGTCTGCAGTGTCTCCATTTACCTTGAGATAAATCCATTGGGGTGACCAGCGCTGCACCGGGGGTCTGACAAATCACCCGCGTCAGCCTGCACTGTGCTGGAGCTTATTGGCCTTTCTCTAAGTGGTCTTACCCTTCACCGAAAAGGATGGTGCTTGTCAGACAAGGCCAGATTAAAGCTAGACAAAAAGAAATGATTTGTTATTAGAGAACACCCATTGTGAATCTCTAAAAAGGAAACAAATATGTATGAGAGCCAGATATTCTTGTGTGTGTGTGGGAACGAGGCTAACACAGAGCAGCATGCTGGAGGAGAAAGAGCTATGGAGATAAGGCAGAGGTGTTAGGTCAGAGATAGCTAAATACAGGGACTGGAGTTTGAGTGTATATTGAAATGTTACACGGTATCGAAAAATGGATTATTTAAAAGCGTGTTATGTTCTTGTGTATCTGTTGCTTACTGCATAGAACAAAAAATAAGAAGGAAATCTGCAGCAGGGCCTCATAGCGTTACATACTAAAACAAATGTAAATGCTCTGGAACAATATAAATGCATAGAAACATTTTCTGTAAAGCTGCTTTGAAATGATATGCGCTATGATATGCACTATTCAAATTCAAATAAGCGAATTTAATTGAATGTGAGTTGAATGCTACTTTGGCAATTTATAAGCAGTGTTGGGGAGCATTTCTTTCTAAAGTAACTTGTTATATTATTGCATTACTCAGTCTTGCACAAGATTTAAAACTGTGCAGCTTCAGATTTTGCCCTAAAAACACATTCAGACCTTGTCTATAAAATAAATAAAAGGCATCATCATTCATCTATACATATGCATTACTGTATTGTGGCCATATGATCTTCGAAGCTGTCCACCCTCCCTTACACCCTTATTTCTCATGTCCTCAAGTCTTGCCATTTAGAATGCACCTGAAAACATGACATCTTTCAGCAGCTACAGGCTGTGATGAAGAATGTCACATGCAGTTGACCCACAGCTCATACCCACACTCAGCCTGGAGTAACATTAGTACAGCAGTACTCTCAGGTTCATGAGGGGCCTATGACAGGAGGAGCGGGAAATGAGCGAAAGACAGTGAGGAAGAGAGAAAGCGGTTATATCGAAAGGACAGGTGAGAGAGCGAACAGAAGAGAACAGAGTGGGGGGTGTTTAGAGCTGAGCGAAACCCAGAGAGAGAGAGAGAAAGAGAAAGAGAGAGAGAACTTGTCAGGCTAATGGCCCCTCGAGATTGGCTGTCTCTCTCTCTTTTTTTCCAAAAGTAATCTCCACTAGCTCTAAGCAGGTGTACCAGGGCCTGCCACACCATAAATAAAATGGATTGGCAACTGAATGGGGAATCGCATATAAAGCAATAAAGCAATTTTCAATCACAGTCTGCTTGCCAGGCTTGACTCTCGGCCATTGTAGACTTTAGTCAGTCCCAAGGTTATGGAAACAGTTAGTGAGACATGGGCTGCTCAGACCTCTTTCCCATAAACACATGGACAAACACGCACAACCACATACTTCACAACAGGAAAGTAACATTGTCACACACATAAAACTGACCTTGCCCAAGGTGTTGCCTCAGGCCTTGCCAATTCTTGCAGCTAGGAACCGATATGGAAAATATACAGTGTAATGTCTCAATATGTTATCGCTCATTCATTTCTGTAGTATTGATGCAGTTGATACAGTCTTTTTATATTTATTTAATTGAATCACTTCTTATGTTATGTTAATTCTTATGTTTTTAAGACTTAATAAGTCTTAATACAAACACACACCAAATAGCTTTAACCAAATTATGAATTCATCAAAAGATAGATTTTGATGTCTGTGCAATGCAATTCATTAATTGCTTATGTGTCACAATATTTTGGGGCTACTGTACACATTTAGGTTAGAGGTCAATATGTAATCAGACTAAAACAAAGGGTAAGTCTTCACCATAAAAGTGATATAAATGTTTTTGATGTGATTGGTTTGTGAGTTAGGTGAGACTGTGCAGTGTGTAGGTGCTGTTAACAGGTCTAGCCCACTGTGAGCCCAGCTGTGTTTTCTCTGAGTGTGCAGGTATGCATGTTGTGCTCAGAGGCCAGACAGTGATAAAAGGCCCTGCTCCCTGGACCCCTGACTAACCCAGCTGTGACAAATAGTTCCCCTCGTACCCCTCTCATCATTGCTCTCAACCCTGGGCGTGAATTTCTTTGGCAAACAGCTCGATTGGTTGGGCAAATGTTTAGTCAGCTTCGAAAAAGTGTTTGGTCTGAAAATTTTTAAGCAAATGTTTACACAGTTGTTTCGACTGTCTGTTTTAACTTTCCTTCGCAAATTTTTTTTGTTCATTTGGAGGTGCTTTCTTACTTGACATGACTTTTTCCAGAAAGATTTAATTTCTCAAGGTTGCTGTTTTGTAGTGCAGCGTCTTTGAGTTCTCATTTAAGTATCAGGTTTATCTCGGATGTTACAAATTTTTTGAAAAAAACAAAAGCTTAAATGGGGCAGCTTTTATGCAATAAATGTACAGTGCCATAAAATGTATGTGGATAGCATAGTCCAGATAATTTTCTGATAATTACTGAGAACATTAAATGAGACAATGTTGAGATCTTTTGTAAAACTCACACATATATGAATCATGTAGCACATATAACATATAGACATACTGTGTATAAGAATCATAAAGCAGAAGAAATGAGCAACACTACTCATTTAATCTCAGTACTCAGTGTGAGAGTACAGAGTGTAGAGGGTTTTCAGATATATAGATAACTGTTAATTAAAGTTCTGACTATTTTGTTCAGCAGTAGTTATTTCCACGGCTGTTTGCTCCTGTTTGTTATTTAACAGATGTTTCTGTAAACACAATTTTTATCTGTTTACTATTAAATATCATTTTTATAAGACCATTATAAATATTGTCTCACAAAATTATATACATTTGATCATATAGTTCATTATTAAATAGTTTACACACTTTCCATAAGGTAAAGAAGTATTTTGGGGCATATTGAAAGTATAAGGAGCAATCGTAAAAGTTTCATATTTTTGCTAAAACCCACGCACACACACAAACAATCGCAAAGGGAAGCATTTCACATATCTTCTGCTGGCAAGGTTGTTTGTGCTACAACCTTCAAATAATTTACAGCTGGTGAAACGCGCACTGTTAGCCACAGAAGTGTCTTTAAATCTCTGCTTTCAAAGTCAAACGTCAGATAAAGCACAGAGAAATAATGTTTATTTTCCACAACGTGTCCAGTTTTGCCCTGGACCATGTCAGCAGTGTAATAGAAGATCCTTAGTTTGGCCTAGACTGCAGTGTTTTTAGGTGTCATAAAATATGCTCAGAACGTTCAAAAATATTACCAGAATCCCATTTCAGCTTAAGTGCAACTACAGCATTTGGTAAAGGTCTTATAGATCATTACCAGAGATTGAGAAGTTGCATAGCGCTATTTGGCATTTTGGTAAGTTTCATTGCATGCATATCATGATAAGAGGTTTAGGTCACTTTAAGTTGAGGGCTGTTTTACACAAAATGGGCCTGCTGGAATATCTGCTGGGGTGCTTGGAGATCACTTGCTTCTGTGTCTTTTTGTAATGATCTGTGAAGAGCAAGATTCAAAGATCTGGACGTCCCACAAATTATCCTATAAAATCATCTTTGGTCCCTCTTTGTTTATTTGATTGCATTTTTCAGTGGTGTCACTGGAAATATGCAAGATGTTATGTTACACCCTATTGATTACCTGTGTTAATTAAAATTTTAATTAAAGTTTTTTATGGTGTGCATTTGCGCTTGTGATAATAGTATGAGAAAAGAGCGCGGGGTCTATAAATTGAGGCTTTATTTGCGAGCAGCAGCCATCAACAAATACAACAGTGTACATAAAATTTTACTAACATTGATTCTGAAAATATTAATGTTACTTTAACATCTGAGATGTATTATTCAATTTAAAACTACAAAGCATAAAATCCAGGAGCTATAAGTCAGTTAATGAAGAGGAAAAGTCCATTACGAACCTATCAAAATCCGGATCATCTGATTCACATAAGTGCCTTGGATTATAACCAGAATCATTTACCTCTGCTGCTAGAGGCTTTTTACAGTAATACACACTCGGCGGTGAACCTTGCAGGTTATGGAATGGATGGCTAGTTAGACAGATGAATGGAGGTTTGCGGTCTTTGATTAAATGTATTGTCATTTCACTTCCATTTCCTTTACATCGCCAGGCATAATGGCATATTCCGCTTTATGAAAAGAAAAGCTGCTTGGTTATCAAATAAAGGGTTGGAGGGAGGCTGCAGAGTATTGGTTTCAGCGTATGCTCCTTTTATTACTCGTTTTGTTTTCATGTTGCTAATTTATTTAAGCTTAATCGCTTGAAATATTAAAAAGAACCGCGTCTAATTTTCTAGGATAAACAATTTCTTGGGGACCACTGCTGTAAAGAGAAATGGTGAGAGACATGCAGAGAGAATAAAGGGATAAAAGAATAAAAATGGAAAGGAAGAAACGATATAAGGAAAGATAGAATGATGGAAAGAAAGGAGAAAGGATAAAAGAAAAAAGGAAAGAGGGGTGAAATTAAAAAAGAAGGGAGGAAGAAAGAATGGAAAGAAAGATGAACGAACGAAGAAAGAGAGAAAGGAAGATAAAAACAAAATGAAATGAAAGAAGGATGAAAGAATAAAGGAAGGGAGATTAAAGAAATTAAAAAAGATAAAAGAAAAAGTATGCAAGCAAAGAAGGAAAAAGAAATTAAATGAAAGAAGGAAAAAGGAAGAATTAAAGAAAGAGGAAATGAAAGAGTAAAAGAAGGAATGCAAGCAAAGGATTAAAGAAAAATAGAAGGGAAGCAGCCGGAAAAAAGAGAATTAGGAGAAACAGACAGAAGAGAGAGCCTCAGAGTTTTTTTCTGTTTAGATTTAGCAGCACTTAACAGGAATGCCAGTTAGTAAACCATGAGGGTTCAGCTTTAATGAAAGTAGATTGATGTGAGGCTGGAAGGTATGCTAGAGGCTCTGGCCTGGAACCCTGGGACTCTCTGGACCTTCTCCTCCTCCACGGCTGCTTCTCTCAGTACTCGGCACAAAAAGAACAGTTGGGACTAATGTGTCTTCTTTGGGATGACACCACGGGGACATCATTCTCCTGCAATGGCCAGTCAACCCACTGGGGACTCAGTAATGTGTACACCATTGTTAGGCCAGTGATGATGCCACTGCATGTTGTTTTAAGAGCTTAAACCTTCCCAAAGAGCCCATTGTCTGAGTATCCTACCCTCAGCTGTCTTCTGCCCTGGGGTGAGGCTGGACAAGATGGATTGGTTTAAAGCCTAAGGCGTTATGGCGAAGATAGACTTATAAGTCTATTAAGTCCTAATGGAAAGATACTGTATTCTAGAACGGAAATGATACTCCTGAAAGTTGAAATTTTAAATGGCATGTATTGTGTCTAGTTCATGGTGCATTTAGAAATGAAGTTCCGCTATGTGACTACAGTCTGTTTTTAGTGTTGTGTCCCTCATAAACATCTCCTGAGACACGACTATGTAATGATGGGCCATAAGGACCCTAGTCAGTGATTTAGCTTTTGGTTTGTGGTTTTTATGACCAATTCCATATTCACAATGCTCTGTGGTTCAAAAGGGCATGGCCCTTTCACCCCAAACACAGTGCCTCATACGTTCTTTAATCGGATAACCATGTAAGACTTCACATTTATGCTCTGGGCATAATAAGTCAGTATATTGATTTCATATTTATCATTATAGTCTATGTTCTTATGCCAGCAAATCTTCTCTTATGTCTCTGAGGAACTTTTAGCCTGTTTTTAGGCATGTAACTCTGGATTTATGTATCATGTCTTCTGTAGGTCAAACCTGCTCAATATTTTAGAATTGTCTGAAGGTGTTTCTCAGATCTAAGAAAACATGGATTTGTTGTCTGGGATTTGTCAAAGGTCAACGGTATAAAGGTCCTTCGACAGCCATTAGAAAACTAAACCACAAAACTTGCTACATCTCTTGCGTGTAGTGATTAGGGAATATCTATTATGAAGCAAGTAAAAAATGGTCACTAGTGCCATTTCAAAACGAGGTGATTCATAACAGGCTAAAAGGTCATGTCAAGTGGCATGTTAGTATTTCACTTTAACTTTGATTAAAGATTTTTGGAAAAGATGGGAAAAACGACTCAATAGCAGGAGCAACCCTCCCTCTTCCCTGAAGCTCTGCTTCTATATTTTCTGCAGAAATCGATAAGGTGGGAACTGAAGAAGCTATTGCTACTCAGTCAGGGCACATGTTACTTTCATTCATCCTTCTCTCAAAGTGGCAGCAAAGCCTCCCTAAGCATACAAATACAGCTTAGGCTGTTCGCTGCTTTGTTATGGTTGATGGTAGAGTTCCCTTAAAGGGATAGTTTACACAAAAATTTAAATTCTGTCTTCATTAACTCACGTCATGTCATTCCAAACCTGTATGACTTATGTCTGTGGAATACAAAAAGACATTTTTAGGAACGTTGATGTTTTTTCTCCTTTATAGTAAGCGGGAACTGAGGCTATTAGATACCAACCCTTCGCCGTTTGTGTTCTATTGAAAACAGAAGGTCATATGGCGTTGAAACAATATTTGTTTTAAAAGAGTGTGAGTAAAGAGGCAGAATTTAAATTTTTAATTTTGGGGTGAACTACCCCTTTAACCTGAATTACTTAACAGAATTCAATAATACACAAACAAAATTATACAAAAAAAATCATGATACATTTTAAACATTATTTTATATTACTAAGTTATCTTCATGTGTTCCAATCAATATAATTCTTTGAGCTCTTCATGTTTTATTAAGTCTCTATTTTGAATATAACCTCTTTGCTTGTACAACAAACGTTGTGCTCCTTGTTAAAAAAATACACTTAATATTTTAAGTCAAGCTACTTTGTCTATAAATGAACAACTTCAGTTATACATTTTTCAGAAATCACTGGAACTCTTACACACTTTACACACATACACATATAGTACAGTTCATAAACTGCTTTCCATTTAATGTCCTATGAGACCACTACAGTCTAATGCGTTCAAGGCGACTCATGTCAGATGAATATGTCTCCAGCAGTGCGCATGTAACCCTGCTTGCTGCCTTATAGACAGTAATATGAATGTAACTGTATGGATGCTCAGGGGACTCCGGTCGTAAGCTGCAATTATTGCCGACCTGGCGTAATGGGAAACAAATTTGCAGGAATATTGCCGGCCATTCATCTTTATTTACACACTCGATAATGAGATCCTGTGTTAATCTGGCTCTCCGCATCCACCTCGCACAGAATTCCGTGTCGGCTTAAGAATTCCGTAGCCTGAGGGAAAATCCGTTGTTCACTCCTCTGATCTCTCACATATTGATCAGGTCGGAGCTGAACGGATCTTTACTTGGAAAACTCAATTCTGAACAGAGGAACACTAAGAGTTACGAATAAAAGATATAGAAATACTATTTAACAGGGCATTTGAATGTGCTTTTTGGTCATAATTTTAGTCCATGGCCTACTTCTGTGTACAAAGACAGCTGCAGATTAGACTGTTCTGTGTTTTGAAATATGTGCTCATAAATTGTCTGTTCACACATGTTAGCTGTCAGAATATTGCCTTTCCTCGCTGTCTGCTGTGTTGAAGCGTGATCAGTCACCTAGCATGTTGATGAGGATATGAATATTATTATGTGTTCTATAATATAAGCATTATTTTATGAGGATGGAAGTCATTCTTCACAGATGTAAAGCATCCATCAAAATGAATACAAGTATTTGTGTTTATTCTCTATTTCCTTTTTGCATATATATTCAGATTAGAAGCTATATTTTAACATCAAGCATTTGTATATACTTAATAAGGCCTGAAATGTTTTTATATACAATATATAATATATATAATGTATATATAACAATATATATATATAATGTGTATATACAATATATAATGTATCATGTATAATCATATATATATATAATGTTATATATGATATGATTTATACACAAATATTTCAAACACGTATGTATACACACATATATACATATGTGTGTGTATAAATCATTACATCATATATATCATGCATAGGTTTGCATGTGCATTTAGGCTTCACCTGGTTAGGCATTGCAGCTCTGGTCAACTCCTGCCTTTAAGTTACACTACACAGAAAAGGATTTGTTATACATCAACTGGATCTATATAGTAAAACATGAAGCTTCCCTGCATGCGTCTCTATAAATGAGATGTCCATAGGACAATGGAACCCCCCCACTGCCACACCGCATGTTTCCTCTCATGCCAATTACACTCTGTGATATAGTCACAGCACATCATGAATGCCTCTGGAGTTACTGCCTGACTCTGCTTCCTTAACCAGCATGTACTCTACCTCTGCACTGATAGGTCAGTGGGTGTTAAATGTGTTTTGGATCAATGAGTATGACAGCATTTATTACTAAAGCAGGAAGCATTGTTTACTGAGTGAGGCCAGTACATTAAATGTTTATTATAAAGAACTTTTTGTTTAGCATACACATTCTCCTTTTAGTACGTGCACAGATTAACTACCTTTGTCATTTTAGTTCATATTGGACACACAACATGGTCAGATACATTCGATTTCAGGAGTCTGTGTAAAAGATAAATGTCATTTTTTTGTTTAATATTTTAATCTTCAGGAAAGTTTTGTTTTTTTTACTCTTGCTTATTTGACTCATTTACAATCCTAATGGTATGACTTAGTAACTTTCCAAATTTTATGTATAAAAATGAACAGACAATTTCACAAATTTGATTTGTGACCTAGAAATACTTTTTATTTATTTTATTGTTTTTTTAAGACCTAGATTAGATTTTAAATTTCAAAATTTTAATGTGAACCTCTGATTGTGCTGTTTTTAATCTTTTTTTTAATTAAACAACAAACCTAATTAAACAACAAAAGGCTGTTACTGAAAACTATTCACACAGTCTCTGTGTGATTAAATGGATTGGGTGATATCATCTAAAATTTGGTTAGTTAATTTAAAATGTTGGCTTATTACCCTCCATCTCACAAGCGCCCCTCTCTGGTCATCTCCCTGCATTATATCACATAACAGGCGAAAGAACAGTCACCTTGGAAAACAAAAGGTAATAGTTGTTAATCACTTTAATGAGGCGTGACAGCATCACTGTCCATTCCTCACCCACAGCAAGGGAGCGTGATGGACCCAAACTAGATTAGTGATTAACTGTGTTTGTGGCACATTATATT
>JAZGTK010010299.1:0-16508 GCA_036877625.1 Ambastaia sidthimunki | reverse complement strand
GCTCCTGCACACAGAGACACTCAGGGTCGTGCGGTGTATGGGACACGAGTGTTTGTATTTTCGCTAGAAAAAGTCACGACACATAGTTAGCTTACCTTAGCTCCAGTTAGCCCACGTTCTGCCAAATAAACAGCGGGTTATTACAATATATACACACATTTGAAAGCCAAGCGCTCACATGTTAATACATTTGGTGGGGGGTGGGGCCACACACATAGTGTCTGATCATTGTTGAAATTTGCACCCCTAAGTAAATTAAGCAAATCCAGAGGTATTGGTTACAGTCCAGTTGCCCATTTAATCAATGTTGTCTGTATCCCTTAATTATAATTATTATATTACTAATTATTATTTCCTTGCCTGCTCAACTGTGGCCTGCTCATGGCTCTTCATTGCTCAGGGCAGCACTACCCTCAGAAAGTTCTGATCCCATTTTTTATTTTAAAGTGTTTGAGCATGGAGGCTGAGCATGGTGGTTATTAGATTCTATATCTAAACACATCTGCATTTGGAGTAGGAACCCAGCTGTTGTATTTGAGACCTTTTTTAAGCTTTCTTTTTATGATGTATATATATTTATATACTTCCTTGCTTGAAAAAGCATATACATTTAATTATTCAATTGAATGTATCTTGTATCCAAACAGTGTATTCTGTATATGTGGATTCTTTCTATAATGGAGGTACTAAAACAGTGTGACTAATATATTTCTGTAACCTTCAGTTCTTTATGTGGGTATGAGATGGATCATGTGCTGATGGAGCTTTTTATCCATTAAGCTATTCTGTTACTCTGCTTCCCAGAACCAGTGTTAATTTAAAAAAGATGTATAGGACTAGAACATGGCAGACTCTGGGTGTTGTGTGGAAGGTCTAGATAAAAGATGGTAACTTGCTGATATGACAGGTTGAGGCATCTGAGCTGCTTTATTAGTGCTTGTCTAAGGTATTGTGTTTAGGTACCTGATCCAACCAAATGTCATTTTTCAACCCTTTCTTCTCATCAAATCTACTATACATTAGGCTGCTTTCCTCTTTCTATACATAGCATCACAATTTATCAAAATGCTTTGTGTGTCTGGTTGAATGTTCTGCATTGCAGAATTTGAAATAGAAACAATAAAAAGAAAACATTAAAGGTTTCTTTATATTATTAATCTTACATATACATTATAAGCAGTAGTTTAATCTTTCTCTTTTTTTTCTCTCATCAGGCCAGTATGCAATGAACACCTCATGTAGACATCGGCATGGAAAGCTGTGAGTCTCCCGTGGCTCCTGAGACAGATGGTGGGCTTGGTTCCTTCGCTACCTCCCAGCAGCAGCACCATCCCTGGAACAATCACCCTAACAAACAGGTCCCACCTTGTAATCAGAACCCTTCTTTGGAGTCCCTGTCTCTTGCTGAACCCAACTCGGCCCAGCTCCAGAGCCCTAACACACCTTGTGAGACTGTGAGAGAACAGCAGCAACAAACACAGTCCCAGGCTTCCAGTGATAGCTCTTCTACTGGACAGCTGCACCCCAAAATAAAAAGGTTGAAGGAGGATGAGCAAGAAGGAGTAAACTGTGGACACAAGGACGAAGACTTAGAAGAACTAGATGAAATGGAGATTGACAGTCTGCAGCCCTTCTGTGGTGTACCTATGGTGCCAAGTGAAGGGACCATGCCCATGCGGCAACAGCCCTCCCATCAGAGAAGAGCCACAGAAAGTGGAAGTGAAGAAGAAGAGGAGGAAGAGGAGAGTAGTGATGTGGAAAACCTGGTTGGAGAGATTGTCTACCAGCCTGATGGCTCTGCCTACATTGTGGAGAGCCTCAGTCAGCTGATCCAAAGCGAAGGGAGCACAGAACCAGGCCTGCTTCCCCCAGACTTTTTCCCCAGAGGGGAAAAGCCAGGGGAACCTGCGGGAACCTCTTCTTTGATGTTCCCTCAGATCATCAACACGTTTCATATAGCCTCATCTTTCGGAAAATGGTTTGAGTCCTCAGATCAAGGTTTCCCCAATACCACATCCTTGGCAGGCCTCAGTCCTAGTCTGCACAGTTTCCATGTTTTTGACGTGCAGCACAAAAGCAACAAGGATTACTTGAACAATGACGTTTCCGCCAAGTCTTGCATATCCCGAGATGTTGCCAACAAGGTGGATTTCTCCAAATTTGACAGCCTGGCTGTCAAAAAGCCAATTCTTATGTGTTTCCTCTGCAAATTGTCTTTTGGCTATGCACGCTCCTTCGTCACCCATGCAGTCCATGACCATCGCATGACCCTGTGTAAAGATGAACGCAGTTTGTTAGGGCACAAGTATGTGTCGGCCATTATACAGGGCATTGGCAAGGACAAAGAGCCACTCATTAGCTTCCTAGAACCAAAAAATAAGAACTCTTCTTCACTACCTACCCTAGTACCAGTCAACTCAGGCCAGAGCTTCTACGGCACATTTAGAGGGGTGTATTTAGAAGGGGGTGGCAATAATGATGAAGGTGAAAGCCTTCTCAACAAAGAGTTTGATTTGGGTATCCAGCAACAAGCCCTTCTCACCTTGGGTAGCCTTGGCAGCCACAAAACACCTTCCCTTACCTCAACCTCAGGCCTGGCCAAAGACTCCTGCACTATGTTCAAGCCACAGGGTAGAAGCGAGGGGTCTGTAGGTAAAGAGGGGACGTATAAAGGAGAGGATAAGACTGTCCTTCCTGGTGAGGAGATGGCCTCTGAGGAAAAGGAAGAACTTATTTTAGAAGAGCAGGGCAAAGAGGTAGAAGATGAGGGCACTACGGTGGCCTGTAGTGGAAGTAGTAGTAGTGGTGATGAATTTGTGGGCGAACAGGCTGTCTCAAACCAAAGCATTTCCAAATCTCTGTTATTGATGCCTAGTAGTGCTCCCCAGCCTTCTGCATGTCTATCTGGAGCCAGCCCTGCACTCAGCAGCAAATTCTCTGTTTCCATGTCCTCTTCCTCTATCAGAGTTTCACAGGAAGGAATGGCTGCAGACGGTGGAGGGAGGACATCAGAACTCCTTCTGAGCTTTAACTGCCAGGGGGCCACAATCCCTTTGGCAATGGTGGCAGCCGCTGATAGAGGGGATAAAGAGGATGGGGCTGTTTGCTCCTCTGTAAGGACATCCTTTTCTCTTGCCTCCGATTCCACTGCTAAGGAAAGTGCCACAGCTCTTGAACCAAATAAATGCCTAGCAGAGGGAAATGAGGACAACTGTGCTACCCTCTACCATCACCACCACCAGAATCACCACCATCCACATCTGTCACAGAATGCCCATCACGCAGCTGCTTGTGACATGTCAGGAATGGGTGAATGTGCCCAGAACCATGCCGCTATAGGCAGTGGAGGTAGTGGGGTGGAGTGCCCAAAGTGTGAAACTGTCCTAGGCGCTTCACGCTCATTGGGTGGCCATATGACCATGATGCATTCACGTAATTCTTGCAAGACATTAAAGTGTCCAAAATGCAACTGGCACTACAAATACCAGCAGACCTTAGAGGCTCACATAAAGGAGAAGCACCCTGACTCTGGAGGCTCCTGTGTGTACTGCAGCAGAGGGCAGGGTCACCCCCGCCTTGCCCGCGGGGAGAGCTACAACTGTGGCTACAAGCCCTTCCGCTGTGAGGTCTGTAACTATTCCACTACCACCAAAGGCAACCTAAGCATCCATATGCAGTCTGACAAACATCTCAATAACATGCAAATAGTACAGAATGGAGGCTCTATTTCAACTGCAGGTGAACAGGTGTTGGGGCATGCACCCAGTGGAGTGGTCCCTGTATCCTCTGCTACCCAAGCCAGTAGCCATCACCCTAGTAATCACCATCATCCAGCCCAGTCCTCCACCCACATGACGGGGCCTTGTACTGCCCTTTCACCAACAAATTCAAAAAGCAAGCCCACCTGGCAGTGTGAGGTATGTGACTATGAGACAAATGTAGCACGGAACCTGCGAATCCACATGACGAGTGAGAAACATATGTACAACATGATGCTGCTTCAGCAGAACAGAACCCAAATGCAGCACAGTAGGTCTGGTTTAGGGCCCATGCCTTCACCCTCAGCTGGTACAGCTGAAATGTACCAGTACTACTTAACGCAGGACTTGAGCCTTCCACCAGGCCTTATGGTGGACCCACCTGGAGTTGATGCTCAGTTCCTGCTTGGAGGTTTTCATCTGGACCCTGACATGGCAGCCCTAGCCCCAGCACTTGGTAAGTTTAACTGCTTTAGCAGTCCCACACATGAGACTGTTTCTGTGCCATAGAGAACAGTTCCATATGTGGGATTTTAGAATGTACAGTGACGTAACGTGCTGCCAGATTCAAATTGTTTTTGGCATAACAGAGAGAGATGTGCTGCATAAGAGGCTGCCATTTATATTTTTACACTTATAAAGCTACTTATGCAGTCTTTCAGACATGTTGTTTATTTTGTCACAAACAGCCAAGTAGTCACAGAATGACCATGATCAAAATGACCATTTCATAATTCAGAATAATATCAACATCAACAAACTAGTAAAACCTTTTAAAGCGGCTGCAAGTTAACAATAAAAAAGTTAAATTACAACTAATATCGAACTTTAGAAGTAAAAATATGGTTTTGGTTAATAATTTTATAATTTGGTTCTGTGTATTTTAATACAGTCTGATATTACAAAATGTTTTACAAAAATGTATTAAAGCACAGACTATATGACTATATATGTATTAAAGTACATACTATATATCATTGTCTTTAGTTAATGGTTATATTAGTTCTTATGTGCTTGCTCGTAATTTTATGTTTTGTACGAAAAAGCCAATAGTTTTCTAAATTACCCCCTTGTTTCCCTTTAGTGCATTAGACGCATAGTGCATACGAAAGGTGATACAAATAAATATTTTGCATACAAAAAAACACAAGATCAAATAATATTAATATATAATAGTTATAATATAATAGTATAATATAATAGTTGTTATAGTTGTAAATGTTGTTATAGTGAGAAAGACAGGCACACACATCTCCCTAATACTTAAGCTTCAGTTTACATTTAGCATCCACCATGTGTCATTGTTATTGGGTCACTTTGGCTAAGAAAATTTCCCTTTTTTGCTGCCCCCGTGTTCTCAGGAAAGGTAGTGTGACAGGCTGAGTGGAGTGTTCAGCATTGCTATGTCTTCTAGGCTTCTACCAAACATGTGTTTTCATGTCATTATTATGTTATTGCCACTGCATATGCTCATTTGTGCTCATTTTCCCCCTGCTTTTGTGATTGCAGCTATATATTTTACCATGGTCAAAAATGAAGAAAAAGGCTTAGTGAGGGTAATTCAGTAGCATAGCAGAGAATTTGGCATGCCAGCTACAAGCCCACAGTTTGCACAGGCTTGTCTCAGACTGTTGCTAGTTCAAAAGTGTGAACAGAAATTGATTGCAGTGATTATTTCTTTTTTGTTCTCCCCTCTTCTTGTTGTTTGTTTGATTGTCCAGTGAGGGAATGTTCAGGGCATAAGGCCTGTAAAAAAGTTGTGTCAAAATCTGGAATGTTCCATGCCCTTTTTAAAGTCCTACACAACAAAATGTGAATGTCAAAATCCATGCCTCTAGTGTCTGTTCTTAAATGCCTTGTGTTTCTGTTGTTGGGTATCTAGTTCCTTTTCTGTCACTCACTCGTCGTTGTTGCTTTAAAAATAAGCACCAATAGGAACTGGTGAGTAGGATTTGCATGCCAGTCACTGCCCCAGATATCGGGGTATAAAAGGCAGATGGATATTGCATGCACCACTTATTCAGATTTGTTCTTTAGAGCTTATCTATGTTTGCTTTGCTTTTCTTTACTTTGACTGGATATACAATACCTTTCAGCTGTCTTTCTCTGGCAGCACAAATAAGTGCATAGAGTTCCCTTAAACATGTTGGTTCCACAGAAAAAGAGCAAATGTCCTCTAAAAGAGTGAAATTCCACAGGTGTAATTGTACCCTTCCGTGCATGTGCTTCTGGATGCTGGTTCAGCATATATGGGACCGGTTCGGGGTGACGCAGGTGGATCTCTTTGCCCATTTTAGGAGAAATTTACCCATTGTCTGCTTTGGTACAGTATGCTCTGACCTAGGCTTCCCTCGGCATGGATGCTTTAGCTCACAGCTGGTCCCAGGGTTTGCGCTTTTCCCCCAGTGAGCTTGATTGCACAGATTTTATGCAAAGTCAGGGGGGGAGGACGAGCAAGTCTTGATAGTGACCCCTCTTTGACCCAGTCAGACTTGGTTCTTGGAGCTGATGCTCCTTTCAACAGCTCCTCCCTGATTCACTCCTGAGGAAGGACCTTTTACCTTAAGAGAAGGGCATGATCTGGCACCCCAGGCCAGACCTCTGAAACCTCCATGTCTAATCTCTGGAAGGGACACAGAAGACCGAGGCGATTTAACACCACCGGTGGTAAACATTGTCACTCAGGTTAGAGCCCCCTCTACTTGTCAAACACTGCAAGGATGCACCTTATACCCTCTTGGGATCTCTTCTTGGTCATTATGACCCTTAGGAGTCCTCCCTTTGAGTCAGTATATCAGAATATGGCCCTCCTGACCATCCTTGCTTTTTTTCAAGAAGGGTGGGGATCTGCAGACACTGATTATGTGTCCCAGGTTTCCAAGACTCCTTTCAGGGACCAAGTGGTGAACCTGCAGGTCCTCCCACGGTCAGAGGGAGGACCCAGCCCTATCTCTGCTGTGTCCAGTAGGCCATGTGCTCATTTTACAATGTAAGTTCCACTCTGGTAAACCATGGACCCACATTATCTGCCTGGAGCACAGTGAAGGGGCTCAGCAACTGGATTTGTCATTTGTAGCTACCCAGCTGGTTAGCCCACTGACAGATCATCATATTCCATATGAAGTGATTCCCTTTGGTAATCCCATATGAGTAATTTTCACAATACCGTTTCTCTTCTGTAAACCTCTGTCTTCCCCTAGGCGGTTATATCCCCCATGGCCTATAATCTGGGTGATTTTCTCTTACAGTAGTCCCCAACTTGTAGGCATAATTTGATGTGGTATTTCCCTGAAGTTCATCTTTTTCCACATAAGTTTCCCATAGGTAGGTTGTGGTCTCTGCAGTGTCTTTTCTCAGAGAGGTTCACTATTCCAAAGCATTTGACAAGCAGAATTTCTGCTATGACCTTGCTATGAAGTTTTGTAATGCCACCCTTTTAATACAGTTATCTTCTGACTTTCAGAGCATTAAAGGTTATGGATTCCATGACGACTTGCTCAGGCACACTATGCTTGCCAGCATCGCCACCTACCATAGCGCAGTTCAGCTGCTGTGGCACTTAGTACCCCTAGTTTCACTATATCGACACAACATGAGTTTGTGACAAAAAAGGAACGTATGTAACCTATGTTTCCCGATGGAGGGAATGAGAAGTTGTGTCTCTCCTTCTACAAAGCTGAACTCCTGCTACAAACCTGATTGAGTGGTCCATGCCATCTTCCTTGTATATGTAATACTTGAGGGAGAGACTGGCATGCAAATCCTACTCGCCAATGTCTATCGGTGCTTATTTATAGGACCGATTTTCTTTGGCATTTTATATAAAAAGCAGAACGATCAGTCTCCCAAGGTCGAACCCCTAGTGTCACTACATCCACAAACGTCTTGTTTTCTCCATCAGGGGGACATCAGGGGGACCGACATTTCTTTGGCTATCACAAACTGTATTTGTTTCTACAAAAAAGAAGCACTGTGCAGAAATAACCAGAGAATTTTTGTATCAGTTTGTGCCCAGTCAGAGGTGAAAGAACTTCTAAAGGAGATTATTCTATGAATAGTGGTCTGTGGATGATTTACAGTAATGTGTGCTTGGGAGCTCCTTAACTGTTGTTTTTTTGTGCTATAGCCTGTGGCTTCTTGTGATTTAATGGTGAGACTGTGAAAAGTACAGCTATCCAAACAGGGCTATGTAAACACACATCTACTCTGTCAGATGAAAGAGAAGTATAATCTTGATTTAATAAAATTATGTAGCTAACAAAAACAAATACACATTACCCTCTAAGGCCTGTATGAGCTAGAGAGCAAATCCATTTTGACTGCATAGACAAACATTTTTCCCAGAACATTCCTGTAACTTGAGGCAATTTAAATGGGAGATAAAAAAGTGTAATAAAAAGTGTTCCTGTAGCTCAACTGGTAGAGCATTGCGTTAGCAGCGCAAAGGTTGTGGGTTCAATCCCAGGGAATGCAAGTACTGATAAAAAAATGTATACCTTGAATTCACTGTAAGTCGCGTCTGCCAAATGAATAAATGTAATGTAAAAGCACAGATAGAATATCTAACAATTAGTTTTAAATAGTATTGAGCCACGTGTTTAAAAACTACCTTATTGCCAATTCTGCACAGCGTCAGACACAAATCACTGCAGTTTGGTTGTCTATACATAACTGTGTTGTTTGTTTATTAATGTCTTGTTGAATTTTCATTTTAATATTTTGTGTTTCTTTTTAATTGTGACTGTATCTCATTTATTATTAGTAGGCTATCAATATTATTTTTTATCTTTCAGAGACAGCTGTGTGTATGGCTCAATTGGTAACATTGTATGTGAAACAATCAACAACTTTGAAATTAGCAAACTGAAATGTAAAAGTAAGAAAAGTGTTGGTCTAAATAAGACTTAAGATTTAAAGAAACAGTATTCCTGAGGAAAACTGACATTGTCTGACTTGCACTGATCTCATTACCCTCTCTGCCTTCAGTTGGAGGGGACATTGCCATGGATGTATGCCTAAGTGGGGGACAGCTGGGCTCAGAAGAGCTGATGACCCTCGGTGAGAGCCTATCCCAGACCAGTGATCCCTCCCTTAAACTCTTCCAGTGCGCTGTGTGCAGTTGTTTCACAACCGACAACCTGGATGTGCTGGGCTTGCACATGAACGCCGAGCGTTCCCTCCCAGAAGAGGAGTGGAGGGCTGTGGTGGGTGACTCGCACCAGTGTAAGCTATGCCACTACACCACGCAACTTAAGGCCAACTTCCAACTGCACTGCAAGACTGACAAGCATGTGCAGAAGTACCAACTGGTAGCGCACATCAAGGAGGGCGGCAATGAGTGGCACCTCAAATGTGTGGCCGTTGGCAACCCTGTGCACCTCAAATGCAATGCCTGCAACTACTATACCAGCAGCCTGGAGAAGATGAGGATGCACACGGTAAACTCGCATCATGAGGCTAGTCTCAAACTGTACAAGGTGAGCAACTGTGCACGCTAGTCCTAACCAAGTCCTAACCGAGTTTCCAACATTCCAGTTACTCCAAGTTATTATTTTTTGTCCATAGTAAAAACTTGTTTTGGTGGGGCCTTTATATGTAATAGATGGACAGGAAATCAGAGGAAAGTGAGAGGGAGAGCTGGGCAACATATTTCATAAACATATTCCATAAACTATTCCATTGTAACAAGTTTGGAACTTCCTGAAATATGGGAAAAAACTAATAGACTAAATGGTCCTAAACTTTGATGGGAACATTGAGATGTTTGGGGGTACAGTGAGATCCCATTTAGATTTCACTTTGGATGGAGCTAGCCAGTGCTAGAGACTGACATGCTTGGTAAGGGCTGGTTAGGACAAAAAAATTGCTTATAGCTTTCTTGCATCATTCAGGTAGGACACCTGTTACACAGTCCATAAGCGATAGGTTGGTTGGTATATTAAAGTCTAATGTGCATGCAGCACAGAAGGGAGAACAGGTGCACTTAGAGGAAGGAACACCAGGTCAGCAGGGTGGGGAGATAGGCAGCTGATAAAATTGCTGAATGAGAGGATGAAGTGTGAAGAGACAGGTTTGGTGCTAAAACTGTTTGTAGTGGGAAGGGCAGAATTACTCTTGACAGACTATTGATTTTTGCAGGCTTGGAGTTAACCTTCCACTCTAATTATTCCATAATAGTCAATGGATAAACACTTTTTGAAGAAATCTAAATCTATAGATTTAGATTTGCCATAAATCTAACAGCCCTGATTCTGTTTAGACACCCATCCTATGTTCACCCATACTGAGTATTGTGAGCCCAGTGCAGCGAGTGTTTAACCTTGATTGGCACAGTAGCAAACAGGGACTTTTTATCGTTCTAGCTGTTGTTCACACTCATTCATGAATAGGTTAGGTGAGAATAAATCCTTGACTGATCTTTGAGCTCCTTTTTGAAGTATCATACTGTTGAATAGTAATCAAGAAACAAACAATATATGTTGTTTTTTATTTGGAGAATGTATTTTGAAATCAACAAGAACTAACATTTGCAAGCCGTTTAATTTGGTTATGAGGCATTTCAAATTAAACAGAATAATTAATAGGAAAACAGGGTTTAACAGGTATATGGCATTTGGTTTATATTTCCCCCACTTGCATGGCCAAGGTGATAAAGCCATAAAGAAAAGTTGATTTAAAGGCTGAGCAAAGTTATTACATCTTCATAAAAGAAGCCATGCGCCATATATAGACAGTTTTTTAGAAGCACATGGTTCCCTTCCCAGCTAACGTCACCAACAACTCTACAAAAAACACTGTAGTTTAATTACCTTAGGCATCTGTGGTAAAACACAGCAGTAACACTCAAAGTTCAGAAATATTCAACACACCTGAGAACGATAATTTGTAAGCTTTAAGCTGCTTGAAATGGTTCCTCGAGTATAAAAGCCCCACACTTACGAACAGAGAGGAAACAGTGTAGACTTAAGAATAGTATCAGTTGGTTAAGTATGCAGTATGCAGACAATCACAGCTTGAGATATAGCTGTGTTTCATGACATACATATGCGATTAGAGAACGATAAGCATATGCTGTTGATGAGGTCTTGTAACACTAGTTTTGAACTCCACAATGCCATAGACTTCACTTTACAGTGAATTTATAGCCTGACACTTGACTGCCACAAACTGACTGCCTGACACCAACAAGTATGATTTGCCAACTTTGCTGTAGTGGTTCAACGGAGAAGGAAAAAAATGCTGCATTTATTCCCTCCCTGTTTGAAATCTGATACAACATGCAAAATTGTTGGATTTCCTTCAGGAGAAAATAAATCATAAAATCAGCAAAAACAGGCAATAAGATAGGCCAAGTAGATACTTGAAACACAAGTCAAACTGGTTTGCATTAAACAGGCCCCTTGTGTGCACCTCTGTAAATTACCTGAATTTAAAAAGTAAGGTTTAAATTAGGCTTCTCAAGTTAATTAATAATTTGCCAGATTATGGAGGTAGAGTGGGTTATGAATGTTGATTTTATAGTTTTTAGGAGATTTTTTTATATATACAGTATAAATGGAAAAAAGACTATTTAAAGGTTATATATTGGCTTATTTTTCACGTCCACTCAGAATGCAACTAACTTAGGTTCATTTGATGTTTGTGTTTTTTTGCTAAATAAGCACGTCTCAGATGCCGGGCTACACTAATGCCAGTTTTAGATCTCAGACTTGGTTCTCAGCGCCAGACAGAATGAGGTGAGAAAGGGCTTCCAGGCAGGGCTTTTAATGGAAGGAGGAGCATCAGTCTGGCTACCTTCCTTGTCTCAGGGGCTAGTATGGTCTGGGGTAATTGAGATTGATTGGATGTTATTTTTCCTTTTGCAAATATAGTCCATTATCTTGGCACATGTATAATCAGT
Source organism: Ambastaia sidthimunki (assembly GCA_036877625.1). NCBI lineage: Eukaryota > Metazoa > Chordata > Actinopteri > Cypriniformes > Botiidae > Ambastaia > Ambastaia sidthimunki. The sequence goes on along the minus strand of JAZGTK010010299.1, from coordinate 4,850 downwards.
TTAGAGCACAATTAACTTAGAGCACAATGCAATCATGTTCTGTATGGTGTCTGCTAGCACAAAATCCATTCCAGATGCTGCTTGGCCATAGACAGGGAGGAAGAAAGATGGGGAATCTTTACCTAAGAAAGTCGTTATAATGTCAACCCCCGCAGCACCACCTCCATGGCCAGTGTTCTGGTGTTCTGCATACATTCTTTGTTCATCTGTTTATCGCTGCCCAAAACTTATGCAAACAGAACCCCAGATCACACGTTGATGTGTCTCAGCTATGCTAACAGTGCCTTGACCACGCTCCAAGTCTGGCCTGTGATCCAACGCAAAGCGTCTGGATTTTGGATGTTCTCTACTTATTTTTTCCCTCCAGTGCAGTCCAACCAGATCAGCTGGGGCATAAGAAGGAAAATGTCTATTCTCCGGAGAAAACACAGAAAGAAAAAAACACACAAAAGAAAAAAACAGTAAAAGCAAATAGACAGTAATGCGAAAGCAGGGATTATTTGTAGCAGCTATACTAAAAGTATTAATGGGCTTCTCCTATCTTCTTCTGACCTCCACAGTGGAATCCTGATCAGTCAGAATGAACCCCTTCATTTATAATTAAAATTTTTATGAAGATTTATCTTCATCAGAGGGCCGAACTGTGAACCTTGAAATAAATAGGCCAGGAATTCTCTGGCTCCAGGTGGATAGCACTCGTTTTTTTATCTTTCATTATAAGTCATTTCAGACTTGCACTCAAAGTGATAGTTCAGCCAAAAATTGCACTCCTGTCTTTTTGTGGAACACCAGTAGAGAGATGTTTGAGCAGAATGTTATTGACTGAAAGTCTTGGTCATCATTCACTTTCATCATGGAAAAACGATCAAAGAAAAGAGAATGGAGACTGGAGTGGGCAGTCCCCAACTTTTTGCCTCACTATAAAAAGTTAAACGTCAGAAAGAAAAAAATAAATGATGACAAGTTTTTGGAACCCAAATGCATTGTATATGAGATAATCTAGGTCTTTCTATGCATAATGTTGTCCTGTCTCACAGTTTAAAGGATGTTGAACTGGCTCAGCTCCCCTTTAAGAGGCCAAACAGATGCTCAGCTCCCCTTTAAGAGAAGATGGTGGATTACTTACACCCAGACAATAAGTAGTTTTGCTGGGAGAGTTATCTATGTAGAAGGGGTGTGACATTGTTTAGCAAAGACATTATAGTTTATACAGATTATAGAGATTATTTTATATAATAAGATTATATAAAAGGGTTTATAGTGGTGTGCTTGGAATTCTACATGAATTTCACAATTTCTTTTGAAACCTTTTCTTCAGAAAAGCCAGGCGCTGACCCATTACCCAGCTGTGGCAGATGATTACACACACATCTGATGTTTGTATGTGTTCAATGGAGGAGCCACCAACCAAATACACATTAGGCCGTGCACAGCTTTCATATGTTTTCCTTCATTACTGGAGTAGAAAGTGGGGGAGAGAGCGTCTTTTTGTCCAGAGTTTGAGAAGCAGATATTGTTGTGGTGTAATAGCTATTTGTTTTGATTTTCTTCCATCTTTTTCTCTGGGCAGTCAGACAAGAGCAGCTAAGTAATGCCCCACCACTGCTGAAGAAAGCTGTTGATCCTATTTTCTGCTGCCTGATCAGCACAATTAGGGATTTGAGGCTGGCGAGGGACTGGGGTGTACACAGTGATCAGAGAATATGCCAAGCCAAGGCAACAGTGTGGAATAGTTCGTAAGGCATGTATGGGCAGGGTCATTGACAGATGGGTGTCTGATATAATCAGAAGCTTTACAAGTCTAGTTTAAAATTCATGTGTTAAAATTACAATTAATGTGTTTAGGTAATATTTATATACCAAATTGTATATATCAGTGTGATTTACACTAACATTTGCACCATTTTCAGTTGTTTTAATATATTGCCTAAAAAAAGTAAATTAAAATCAGCTGATAACACATCTTCATACACCTTGAATATGTTAATGTACACATTTAAATAGATATAATTTTTTTTGTTTTTAATTTATTAATATTATGTTAGTATTATGTTATTTTAGTAGTATGCATTATGTTAGTTAAATATTTATTAGTATTATAATATTATATTATCTCATTCTGATTATAATAATATGATAAATTATATATTAATGAATATTAATATGATATCCTTCATTAATATTATGATCATTTTATTGACTATGACCTATTGACTATTACACAGAATAATGGGTGTTCTCAGGAATCTCAGGTATCTTGTTTTATAGTTTTATGACAACTTTTTTTTGCATGAATTCAATTTGACAGTATTTTTTATATTTAATAATATTTATATTTAATAATATTTTAAATGTTTAAATATTTGAATTAGATTTCCTTTTTTTAATACATTCAGGATTTTAAAAAAAAAAATTCAAAGTGGCTTTTTTATGACTTCAGGACAGTTCTTTTTGCCCACAAAAATATCAAAATGAATTTTAATTCAGAAATTGGAAATGTTAATTATAGAAAGAGTGTATTCAAGTTTATGTATGCATTGTATTAATGGAAAGTTGAATGTATTTCTTGGTAAACTACTAGATCTAAATCAAAACAAAATCACCCTCATGTCATTGACCAAGACATACACACGTTTAACTTTTAAACACCCTAAGTGTATGCTGTTAACAGAAATTATACCCCAAACTGTATTTCCAGCTTGGCCTTATATTTGTGAATCATGCCGTCTCCCTCTTTCCACTGTCTGTGTGTGTCTCACTCTTTCCTCTCCCTTGTCTTTCTCCATTCTTTGTCATCTAGAAAGAAATTGGGCAAATATCTGTCATGCACAAAACTAACCAGCACCTATGCTGGTTAGGTGGTCCCTCTCCTCTGCTGTGTGCTTAAGGTTAAATAAGGTTTAATTTAGCCAGCCTGGAAAACTAAAAATTTCTCCAGTCAAATCTTTATTTTCCCTGCTTTCTTTGTATTTATTTTCTTATATTAATAGAAATTGCTCAGACCGCCATAGGAAGTAATAAGGCAGACTCTGGCCCAGCCTGAGGAAGAAAATTGTTTTGCTCAGAGCTACGTAGCTCAGGAGGCTTCTGTTTCTTAATTATGTCTCAAATGTATCTTCTAAAATCTCAGAAATAAAAATACAGGACAGTTAAGAAAATTATAGAGCTGTGAAATTAATGCTCAGATACTTTTGTCTTGCTGTAAAAGTAAATGCCCCAGGTTACATATGTAACCCAGGTTCCCTTAAGGGAACAAGACTCTGCGTCAAAATGCTTTGGGAATGCCCCCAGCTTTTATGCACTCTGAATCACGTGTAAAATCCGGCCTATCGGGGGGCGACATGTCACAGATGGGGTCACGACCAGGAAGCTTAAAAGCACGTGCACTGCGCAACTCAGGTTAGCTTCGGGTATGAATGAAGCTAGCGCAGGCAGGGGTACCGGAAGTAAGGCCAAGGACGCAGCGTCTCGTTCCCTTTAGGGAACCTGGGTTACATATGTAACCTGAGATGTTCCCTTTCAGGAACTCGAGCTGCATCAAAATGCTTTAGGAATGATGCCACTTCACCATGCTGAAGGTTCCCCAGCCTCCTGTGTGAAATTGCACAGCTAAGGCATGAGGACAGAGGAGCCAGGAGTGGCTCGGACATCAAGGCCATAGTGCCTCACAAATGTCAAGGAAGTGGAGTCCTGAATTGGGACACCTGCATAAAACCCTTAAAGGCTGCCATACCTCGGGTAGAGTGAGCCTTGGTCCCCTTAGGTGGGGGAATACCAGAGGACTCATATGCAATGTAAAAAGCATCAGTAATCCAACGACTCAGACCACGCTTGTGAGGCCCAAAGCAGACAAAGAGCTGGTCAGATTTCCTCCAAAGGGCAGCTCTGTGGATGCACTGGTTACACACAGTTAAGCTTCTGCTGGTCGTTATCCCGGAAGGGAGGAGGAAAGAAGGCCTGCAGTACGACCGAACATAGTACAGTAGAGGGGAACCTTAGAGACATAACCCGGTCTCGGGTAGAGAAAAGCTTTGGCCAAACTGGGCGCAAAGTCTAAATAGGAAGGGGCCACAGAAAGGGCCTGAAGGTCACCCTTCAGGCCGGTCAATAAAAGGTGATGGCCAATAAAAAGGCCGTCTTGGATGACAGAAGGTGATCAGAAATTTCCCCAATGGGTTCAAAGGGTGGAGCATAAAGGGCCTCTAGTACCACAGCCAGGTCCCAAGGAGGGACTCGAGATCGTACCTGGGGCCTCAGCCTCAGTGCACCTCTGAGGAAACGTATAACCAGGGGGTGTCTGCCCACTGTGTAATATAGCTGCCACATAGACCTTCATGGTGGAGCAGGCTAGCCCTGCAGAGAACCGTGCCTGCAGAAACTCCAGCACTGCGTTAACTGCGTAGTTAACTGGGTCCAGCTGGCGGTCTCCGCACCAAGAAGTGAAGAGTTTCCACTTCAGGGCATACAGTTTCCTCGTGGAGGGAGCTCTGGATTGGAGGAGGGTCTCAACAACCTCAGTTGAGAGACCAGACACTACAAGTTGCGCCCCCTCAGGGGCCACACACATAGCCTCCACAGCTCTGGGCGGGGTTGCCCGATGGCTCCCCCTGCCTGAGATAGAAGATCTCAGAGAACTCCTGTCCAGGAGAGCCACAAGATCCGAGAACCAGGCTCGTTTTGGCCAGAACGGGGCCACTAAGAGCACAGATACCGTGTCCTGGCAGACTCTCTCCAGAACTCCTGGGAGCAGAGCGATCAGGGGAAAAGCGTACAGCCTATGAAGCCTCGGCCTGGTCTGTACCATGGCATCCAGTCCCAGAGTACTGTGTGTTATTTTCTTATTAGGGAAA